>JAWQFJ010012520.1:50000-72107 GCA_034096865.1 Theodoxus fluviatilis | reverse complement strand
TGGGTCGAGACCAGTCTAGTGGAAGAGCTATCTGCGTCTGTACATGGAACAGACATGCGTTCTTCTGCACTAGTTTGTTTATGACCTCTGTTAGCAAGAGATATTGCTGAATATACCTTGTGTCAATACATCTGTTTATTTGCCTAAGTGGGTGGTATTTGGGCTGGACGTTAAAAGATAGTACGCTTGCTGTACACAATCTGGGTCCTAAAGTTAGCCTTGATATACTCAATATGTCGATCTTAGCAGTCAGTGACTGTCCTTTCTTAGTGTCCAACTTTGTTTACAGATCCCCTGGTCCCTCCACTTCGTAAGATCCTCTCTATAACATTGCTCTTCATGCATCAAACGTCCCAGTGCCAATTTGATCCCCTTTCGTTGTTTCATGGACTGCTATGTGAATCGTTAGCTAAGTTGTTAGAGCTAAGTAGTTAAGGAGCTTAGCCTTATGATCTGCTGGGTGTATGCTAATTAGCTATACGTTAAACTCCCTGTATCACTATTTAACACGTATCTGCAGTCTAGTTATTCGTAGTTAGCACAGGTTAGTGTACTACTTGGCCAATGACAGTGGTGGGTACTTTTACCGCCAAGTCACTGTCTGTTCTTGTGCTCTTCATGTGTAAGGCTAGGTGTGGCCTGTGACCGCTGTAAGCCCTGAGGCGTTTAAATTGAAGAGCTATTCCCTTGTAGACCTTGTTCTCAGTTGCCATTTAAGTTGCATATAGTATCAAGGTGTAGTAGTTAAGTCGTATCGCAGTGAAGATGTTAAGCGTAACTGGTTGAGTTAGTAGGATGTTAGCAATATAGGCGATGAGGTCGGAGTGACCGCCTAAGACTATGTAGCCTTTGTTCCTTGGTGGTTCCTTTGATGGATCGCTCATGTAGCCCAGCACGTTGTTGTGCCCTACTTCTGGTTCTTTTGTGGCACACGTCTCTGACTGTGTTCATGTCGTCACGTGGGTCTCGTTAGCTCTGTTTCTATCCGGAGCGTCGTAGTCTCCTAGTCTTGAGTCGTGAATTAGTCCTAGTCTGTCGCTAAGTACTGCCTCGCATTCTTCGTGTTTCTGCTCTGCTAATGTGCGCATTGTCTCCATGTTCCTGCTTGCTCACATGTAGGTGTCGACTAGCCTCGCTTGGACCAGTTCTAGTGTAATCCGCATCTGTACCGTAGTTCGTAGCTCTGTTCTGTTGTCTGCCTAGCAGCTTCTTCAGCCATTCTTAAGCACTAAGCACAGTAGATTCTCTACAGTAGATAGATGCCAGTCACGTCTAAACTGTCTGTTGTAGTCGTCTGAAGTATTGGATGTAAGTCCACGTAGCACAGGCGCCGAGACGTGCAGATAGTCATTCGATCCGTACCTATCACTTAGTGTTTGTATTCTGCGGCTCTTTTTCTGTAGATAGTTGCTCCAGATTGGGGGTCATATTGTGAGGTTCTGTCTGTCTATGCTGGTAAGATTAGTTGTCAATTGTAGGTCTGTTGAGTCTACGTACTGTCTGTCCCTTGTTCTGGTGGGTCATGTATGCTGTCTGTCTCCTGCAGTCAGTCTCGTACAGCGTCCTGACACGGTTGTAGTAGCTATGACTCTGTATCTGGGCTTGTGAGGGGATCAGAACAGTTGGTAAATTCTAACGTGGCACCCTGGCTAATAGGATCGTGGTGAATAACGTGCTGTTTAGTAGGGGCGAAGTGAGGTCGGATGGTCAGCGAGTACAAAAGGACGTTAGGACATTAGCAGCTCCCACGGGCCTTAAGAAGATATTGTTATTCAGTAGTAAAGTAGAAGCAGAACGTAGGACCATGGTTAGGTAACAGAGGTTTTACAAGGGGGAGATTGTCGTTATCTGAAGACTTTTTGTGTACGTAGTGGTAGGAGTGGGTAACTTTAGCTGGTACGTCTGTAAAGATGATAACAGGAGAAATGCGTGGTTGGTGAGTAATGTGAAACTACTCTCTCCACAACCGGTGGTATGGAGAAAAAATGTACAACAAAAGAAAGACCACAACAAAAAATAAACAATTCACAAACACAAAAACGCTAGTCTTAATGCAAACAAAAGCTAAAGAGTACAACCATCAAAGCAACAGCCAAAGCGATCATAGAGTAGAGTACGCAAGTAATACGGAAGTATTATGCCAAGGAAATGATGAAGTTGCGGGGAAGTACCGCATATATAATGCATTTGCCTTCAATTCTGATTCTCATACATGGGAAATGTAGGGCTGCAAAACTTATCAAGGGCTCGGAAGACTGACTGAAAATGAAGGCATGCAGCATGGAGACGGCCTGTTGAAGAGAGTAGCCATGGACCTCAGAGAGCAGTGATTTGAGAGGGAACCAACGCAATGAGGATCAACGTTTACTTACTCCCTGCATTGAGGGAAGTGTGTGGACGCTGAAGTCAGTTCTCTCTGCCGCAGGATCCGCGCACCTTTGCCACTGTGGGTTGTGGGTGAGAACTGACCCACCGCGTCTCCCCACGCATTCGTAAGAGGCGAATAACTAGGAAAGCGTGACTTGATTTGTTCCTACTCTAACCAGTTTAAATGTTTCTCGGGATTAATAGCCTTAAATAGCATCCAAAAGCTAATAGGCCGTATCCATCCATTCATCCTTCTTTCCTCCCATCCTTCCATCCATCCCTCCATCCATCCATCCCATCCATCCCATCTATCCATCTATTCCATCCATCCATCCATTCCATCCATCCAATCCATCCCATCCATCCCATCC
The DNA here is from genome assembly GCA_034096865.1 of Theodoxus fluviatilis. NCBI lineage: Eukaryota > Metazoa > Mollusca > Gastropoda > Cycloneritida > Neritidae > Theodoxus > Theodoxus fluviatilis. Next base: position 69,369 of record JAWQFJ010012520.1, on the reverse strand, counting down.
ATCCCATCCATCCCATCCATCCCATCCATCCCATCCATCCCATCCATCTCATCCATCCCATCCATCCATCCTTTCATCCGTCCATCCGTCCATCCTTTTATCCGTCCATCCGTCCATCCTTTCATCCTTTCATCCATCCATCCATCCGTCCGTCCGTCCGTCCATTCGTCCGTCCGTCCATCCATCCATCATTTCATCTATCCATCCATCCATCCATCCATCCATCCGTCCATCCTTTCTTTCATCCATCCATCCCATCAATCCATCCTTCCCATCAATCCATCCTTCCATCCATCCTTTCATCCGTCCATCCTTTCATCCGTCCATCCTTTCATCCGTCCATCCTTTCATCCGTCCATCCTTTCATCCATCAGTCCGTCCGTCCGTCCATCCATCATTTCATCTATCCATCCATCCGACCATCCATCCATCCATCCATCCATCCATCCATCCATCCATCCATCCATCCATCCATCCATCCATCCATCCATCCATCCATCCATCCATCCATCCATCCATCCATCCATCCATCCATCCATCCATCCTTTCATCCATCCATCCCATCCATCCATCCCATCCATCCATCCTTCTAACCTTTCATCCATCCTTTCATCCGTCCATCCTTTCATCCGTCCATCCTTTCATCCATCCGTCCGTCCGTCCGTCCGTGCATCCGTTCGTCCATCCGTCCGTCCGTCCGTTCATCCGTCCGTCCATCCGTCCATCCGTCCGTCCGTCCATCCATCCGTCCGTCCGTCCGTCCATCCATCTGTCCATCATCTGTCAATCCATCCACGCAACTTAGTTTGCCTGCAGAGACGAGTTTGAAGCCATTGGCATCTTTGTAGAAATGTCAACAAGCCAATTATGCTTCAAGTGCGATTATTTGCATTTGTATTTGTTACTGAGTCTTTGTGATGTCTGAAGAGTTGTCTGCCGTTTTCAAACAACATAAAATTTTACAATCTCTTGTTTGATTTCTCACGTCGTTGGGTCGGCGGAAAGTGTGTCAGTAGGTTTACAATGAGGTGGGCTACAATTGTAATCATGAAATATTGCAAAAGCTAGTCCCAAACCCCGAGAGCAACACTTGTGCATGGCGTATCTATATGCCCCCATGGCACTTTGGAGAGTAGCGACGGTAGTCAAGTACCTACAGGCGTGCAGTAAAGGCAGGCCACAGGACACGTTGGGAGTGCACGCTCAGCCTCTGTTGCATAACCTGGCAGGGCCTGGTCACACCGAGAGCAAGCTGACTTCGTAAAGCACCAACAGCCTGTGGGTTGCTGTCTATCAGGACTTGCCCCTGGTTTTCCGTGTAAGCCCCCTGTGGGTTGGGGGTGAGGAAGACCCACCGCGTCTCCCTTCACGATTCTTAAGAGGCGAATAACCAGGGACACCGTGACTTGATTTTTGTGCGTAATGGCCTTACATAGCCTATAAAGGCTGATAGGCCGTAAAACGCCACCCTTCTTTCAATCCTTTCCGTGTTTTCTGATTTGCCAGGGCACTTGCAAGTAGAATCAGAAATACTGTAAATTTGGGAAGGCCACAAACAAAAAGTTATGGTTACGGTAACCCGACCGACTGAATTTTTTTTTCTGCCGACCCTAAACTTTTTTCGATCGTGTAAAAAAAAAGAGAAGAAAAGAAATTGGCGGTAAACCACGAACTGCGTGCTGTCGCATCTTTCCTGTCCATTGAGCACTCAGGGCCTCCACTATGTAAGTTAAAACGCGTTTTCAGTGAAAGATAATTTGATTTATATTCAATCTGGCCTCTTTTAAAAAGAGTGTGTGTGTGTGCGTGTGTGTGTGTGTGTGTGTGTGTGTGTGTGTGTGTGTGTGTGTGTGTGTTTGTATGTTTGTGTGTGTGTGTGTGTGTGTGTGTGTGTGTGTTCAGGCCAACCAACCAACCCTGTTTTGTTTGGTATGTTACTTTATCAAATTTTGTTTGGTTATTGTTGTTTAGACCAAAGCAAAATATACCGAAACTTCAGATATGATGCTCTTGCTCTGGGCACTGTGTTGCAAGTGAACACTAGTAGAATAAGTGAGCTATTCAAGAGTTCAGCGAAGAGCAAGTAGCATTTCTCTAGAGTGCAGAGAGTATTTGTGTTGCTGTTGCTTCGAGAACAGTGGTGGGGTGCATATAAACCTACTATGTTAGGTGGTAACTACGTCGTAGTTGTCTACTTCGTTGTTCTTGAGTTGTTCCCAACTACGACAGTAAGGTGTGCATGAGACGCTACTTGGTCGCCACAACGAAGTAATGACCCAGATTATTATCTTGGGATATCCCATCTAATGCGCATGCGTGGATGTCACGACTAGAGGTGAACTAGCCAACTCTTTGAACAATTCAATGGCGGAACTGTCTCCGGTTTGCACAGAAAACGCTCAATTTTGGGATACTAGCAACCCATCCAAAAAAAATGTAAGCCATGCACAGCATTGATTTATGAAAGCTGTATGTTGAATGCATCAATAGGTCCTGAAAGCTCCTACATTTTACAAATGGAATGCAGGTCGATGCATCCACGCCGAAGCACGTGTTGACATTGTGTACAAAGCTAGTTTTACCTGAAGCCATGAACATGATGCATTTAAAATGGATTTTTGTTATGTACACACTGTTCAGATTAAATTGCTTTATTTTTGTAAACGAGGAAATGCGTGTCGACGTACGCCAGGGTTTCACGAGTTTGGTGGGGAAAGTGCGCGCTGAGGCTCGAGCGAGAGCGTAAAATCATGTCAACACAAACGATGGCAATGCGCGTGAATGCATCAACCTGCTTTCCATTTGTAAAATGTAGGAGCTTTCACGACCTATTGATGCATTCAACATACAGCTTTGATAAATTAATGCTGTTCATGGCTTACATTTTCTTTGGATGGGTTGCTAGTATCCCATAATATAGCGTTTTCTGTGCGAACCAGAGAGAGGTCCGCCATTGAATATTGCAAATAGTTGGCTACTTAGCCGTGTAGTGCTGATACAGACCACCACTAAATTTTGGGTTGTTTAGTGGCCAACTTAGGAGGTAACTACGCGTATTCAGCTTTCATGCACATTTTACTTCGCAATTTAGTAGCAAACTTCCGATTTAGTTGCCTACTACCGTGTAGTAGGTTCATATGCACCCCACCACAGAAAACGAAACGTTCACCTTTGAAACTATCCTAGATTTGCGTCGTGAAGCCAGCTGCATAACTTGCTCCGCCGTCTCCCACGCAGGAGTTGTACCTGATATCTCTGACAGCAGTGAAAAATGCAAAGTAGTGGGATCAATTCTCCAAGCTAGCCACCCTGGGTTGAAATGCTACCCGAGCAGTGGAGATAATGCCTTTACCTGGCTGTCCTCTGCGTGTCCTTTGTTTAATGGTCATAGACAATTTATTGCTTGACCCTTTGACCAAGGGGGAAAAGCGGATAGTCCCTCGTGCCCTGGGCATGATGAACGTTACTATGCAAAACCATTATATCTTCATAGATGTGTATCGTAGTTTGCTGATGGATACGAGTACTTAAAGTTTCAGGGATCGCCAAATCGATTTCAGCAGTGGTTGTGTTTATATGAACAGCTTAAACCACATGCGCTGTTGAACGAACACTCGCGCCCTATCAAGATAACTACCTACCGAGGTCAGGGTCCTACACACTTTTTTCCGTTTGAGAAAAAAAGTGAAACTGAGACAATGCACGACATGTTCTGCTTTCTGCACGTTGCCACCCTGCAACAATGTCTTTTGAGCACACTTTGAGTTTGAGTAAGGCCATGAAAACAGTTTTAATCGATGACTATAAGTATCTCAACCGTGGTGAGACCGAGCCTTTGGTCTGGTCCATGTTTCTCAGCACAGGGATGGTCTCTAACACAAGCATGATCTCTAACCTTGTTGGCAGAAAGACAGCTGCTGTATATCAGGGCAGGAAGCCCTTTCTCTGCTTGCTGCGATAAGTTGGCTGCTGAAGTGTTTGCAGTGTCTTGGTCTTGCACTCTAGATTTTCAGTCCTGCTTCACCATAGTATATTCTGGCACGGAGAGAGGGACTACCTCGTGTGAAGGACATGGCCCCAGCGCGAATTTATTGCTCCATGAATCTACTCCAAGGAGAGATCGAACATTGGCCCAGGGCGCCCCTCTTCCTGATAACAAGGTTTCGCCCTGGGTGCCCGGAGATATATACATGTACATGTTCATGCACATAGCTGACGTAGTAGCTCGTGGAGGCCATGTTTTGGCTGCTAGGAAGCTCCTGGAAGCATTCCTTGGCTATACTGTGGGTGTATTGAAGTTAACCATTCGGTAGTTGTGGTCCTCCCCTCTATGAGTACACATAATGCATTTTTAAAATTGTGCAGATTTGACTGTCAAGATCATGCCATCGTAAACTGAACTTGTGAAGTGTGGTCCTTTTTCCATCGAGGATTGACTTGTTCCATTCAAGTACAGAGACTGAACACAAGCTGTGACTATAAGATTCAGGATATTTGTTCTTTGTTCTATGAATACGTGGACTGGGTTCTCCCATGCAACAGAAGACTGAGCAGCCTTTCCTGAGGATATTCAGTGGTGGTAAATGAAAGGAACCAGTCAGAACTGCCCCTTGTGTTCTAGCTGTGGAGAATGCAACTGATTTCCCACAAGTAGCCCCCCTCCCCCCCCCCCCCCTCTCTCTCTCTCTCTCTCTCTCTCTCTCTCTCTCTCTCTCTCTCTCTCTCTCTCTCTCTCACCGAAGTCTCAGCGCCGCTGGAGTTGAGAGTAAGCCGTGCCGTGCGTGTTTTGTTGAATGTGAGATTTGCTATTTGGACGACGTTGGTGGGGGACGGAGCGGCCAGAAGACTCCGCTTTGTCTCTCTCACCCTTACTCTGGGACTCTCGTCAAGGGTGGCGGTGGGCTGCCACGACATAACGTTGCAGTGTCGACGTCGTCCCAATGTGAGCGGGTGAGTGTTCACCGCCATAGCAAACCGTGACGGCAACACTCGTCTGCAAGGTGAGAGTTTGTGGAGTTCCAGCCATGGGCAGCGACTTGTTTTCTAGTCGGTCCCTCCTGCTTTGCCTCCTCGCGTCCGGGCCTCGAGAGATGCGCTTGTGAGTGCAGTGGATTGAGACCATAATGTGCAGTGTGTAGAGCTGGTTGGCTTTGTGGCGTTTTACCGTGCCGGAAACTGGCATCGCACTGGAGAGGAAGCACTTCAGCTGATGGAGTTTCCGGAAGGAAACAGTAACATCTGCATCGTCATCATCATCAGCAGCGTCGTGTCGTGTCTCAGTGCGCATTTGAAAATTGTCATGTCAGTCTGCTGTTTTGTTTTCTGTCGTCTGTGGAAATCTGGAAAGGAAGACGATGTGTTGAATGTGTTTGGGTTTTTTCCTCAGTGAATCTTTCATGGATGTCAAGAATTGATGGACTATCCGCTCCATTGAAGAAGTAACGTAGTGCGATCGATGTTTTTGTCAACTCCATCATCAAGCCAGGAATAATGGTTGTGCCGATCTTCGGGTTGATAAATGTTTTTGAACTCGTGTGATAGTTTCGCTTGTGTGGTGAAGGTTGTGAAGGCTTGGACGAGCAGTGACAATTATCGACTCGTACTGAAGAATGGGACTGACTTCTCAATGAGACGGCCAAAACGGATGCTCGCACGTGAGTCTGTTTTCCCAAGGGAGTATCTGGACTAAAAGGCACATCGCTGACTAGGCAGCTGTCAGGCTAAAGTTCTCTCGGTCAAGCATTAGGCAAAGGTTCAAACGTTCCTATGGGTCGGGGTCGCATCGACTGAAGGAAAACGTCTTTCCTGAAGGTGTCAGCACACAGGCCTATCACCCTCGTCTCTCCAGACCCACGGGTGCCTACCACGAGGGGAAAAGTCAACCGTCTTTTATCTGGCGCTGAGGTGAACGCCGATCTCGCTCGTCTTTCATTGATGTTCTCCTTGTCTTTTGGGAAGAGCTAGCTACCCCGCCCGTCGGAATCGACTGTGAAAACAGCGGCCGAGTGTTGCTTTGGGATACGACGGTTTTCCTTTGTGGCCGCAAGTGGTTGAGGAAGACGGGCAGAGGCCAGACGATCAATTCCCCTATCGCTACCACTGGAGTAAGGCCGAGGATGAGCAGACCCTCAGCCGGGCGTGTCGCCTCCCGCACTCCCTCACAAGACTGATGGGCCAGCGTGACTAGATACTCTCTGCGAGGGTGGGATAACAAACACGAGTTGCAGGAGGTCCCCAGATTGTTTCCAGATGAGTGTGTGCGAGGACGAGAAGGGGCTATCCGTTTTCTCTGCCACTCTTTCCTGGTCCGCCGGCCCCGCCGCTGCTGACGTTATCGGTGTTCGCAAAGAACATCCCTGGATGCAACATAAATCAGTTGACCCAGACTGGAGATCAGAACTCGAAAAGGAAGTGGCAGACATGTCTTCGGTGAAAACGACTTCCTCGCTCCGGTTCAGACGGAGCTCTCCTATCGCAGCATCAGCGGGAGGTTGTCGGACAGAGGCCTAAAGACGTACGAACGGCTGGATAGTTTTTTTTTCTCCCCAGTTGTGTTTGACTCCGACCACGGCCAAACTGTTCGCCTGCAAAAACAGATCGCGCGACTGGGTGTGTTCTTTGAGATTAGTTCCAAGGAAAACTGTAGACACCTGTGTGAAAACACGGGGAATTTTGTCAGTGCTATCTGGCGCCAATAAAGAAGAAAAATTCAGGCTGAAGATTTAATAAGTCCGAGATTTTAGATAGTAGTGGTATGTTACAGATGGAGCCAACTGGAATTGTTCGTGAAATTTAGATCAACTCCGAATGTTTCTATGAAAGGTTGCAGGTCAAAGTCTTCGACTGTCATTATAAAAACATAGTTCCAACATCCCACTGTGGCCCGCTAAGACCTTATATAACTTCATAGTTTATAAGTTTTTCCATTAGGAGAGGATGAGTGTGTAGTCAAAAGAAGTAGATCAATTATGGCAAGTATAACTCTAGGTACTTCAACCATGATGACTCAAAATTGATGATTGAGCCAAAAAGAAAAATTCTGTTCAACAATTCATTACATAACTTTTGTTGTTGGTGCCAGATATACGAGTATTCAGCAGTTCACTGACACTTTTTCACATTGCTCACGGTGTGGTAGTTTTCCTCACACCCCGGTTTTAAAAACGTAGATCTAGTTTTGGCTGTGGCTAAATAGTTGACACTGGTCTTTATTGTTCTTTGTGAAATCCCAGGTTCTCCCTGGAAGATTCCATGCTCGATGTTCTCAGACTAGCAACGTCTGCTGACCTGAAAACTCGCAGCCTTGTGACCCCGTTGAATACCAGAACGGAAGCGGAGCGGGCTCGGGGGTATCTGGACCAGGTTGTCCGACCAGAGAGTGAGGACGCAATCAGCGGGAGCTGAAAGTGGAAACTACATCCAGATATAGTCCTCTGGTGGCAGGGGAAGGAGCGGGTTTTATCGTGTCTGCCGACCCAGTAGGGTCCTCTTTGGGACAGGAATAACAAACAAGCCACATCCGCGCTCCCTTCTTCCCCTCTCCCTCCTCCTCCCACCTTTTCTTTTCTGCACTTACCGGGCCGGATTCCTGGTGAAACGGGAGGACAGAGAAAGGAAAATCGGTTTTGTTGCCTGGCTGCAGTGCTGACCGACAGACGGAGAGGGACAAAGCAGGAAGAAAGAAGCGTGTGTCCGAGGAAGATTCCAAATTGAAGAAGAGAGGATCGAAAGAAGGGATCGAAAAGAAGAAAGGATACACATTTCATTGTGGTGCTGGTGGAATGTAGGAGGAGAAGAGGAGGAAAGGTGCAAATCATTCAGCAGCTCCTTGGAGTCTAGGAAGGGCCGTTTTTCGTGTAGATTCACCAAGGAACATTACACATTAGATATTGATCGAGAGGCTTTTTGCGTGCCATGGAAACTGTCTGCCTCGTATAAATAACTCCGTTGTTTCTTGTTGTCATTCGAGTTTTCAATGTTCACAGAGTACCAAAAAAGTGGGATCCCATGTGACTTCTCAGGAACGGCGGTAATCCCAAGAAAAGTGTGCTTTCCAACACTTTAGCTCTCCAACCGTATTGAGATTTCGAGTCTGCCACAAGTCTTCTAACCATCTTCTGCCTATTGTTGTGTGCTGCTGATTGTAACCACTCTTTTTGTGTCCCTAGTTTGGAATATGAACGGCAGACAATGTGGCTTTTATCAAAAAGCTATTTCCCCTGACAAACTGTGGTGCAGAGAATGCGAATCCCAAAGAACCTGGTTGGTTTGTCCATGGGCATTACCGCACGTGCTGTGCTTCCGAAGAAGACCACATGAAAAAGAGCGCAATCTGCTCGAGTGCAATTACGCGTGACAGTTGATCTATGACCCTCGTTTCCAAGAGGACTCCGTGGCCGACGGTGCTTCTTCCTGGCATGGCCTTGTGTCACGCGACGGTCGCGATATGTGCTGTTTGTCGTCGAGATTGAATGAACAGTGGACTCCCGAACCCTACCTCCTCCGCAGGTCTCGAATTATTGTGGCTGAGTGTTCGTGCGTCTGTTTTTTAATTAAGAATATAAATCATCCCCGATATTTTTGACAGAACGAGGACGACAGATGCGAAAGCACCTTACTTCTTTTTTTCTTTTTTCTTGAAATGGTACCGTTGTTTAATGGTTACTGGTCTTCAACGGACTTGTTATGCAATGTAAAGGTTTGCCAAAGTTCACGCTATTGACCTGCTGGTAAAGATAAGCTGTGGCGGTTCCCTGCAAGGTTTTGCACAGATTGTACCTTGGGGCATTCACGTGCATACAAGGTTAGTGCATGTCCATCGTATGTACATGTACACATGTGAATACGCATCGCCGTCTGACGTTGAGGAATCAAGTAGCAGCAACCTAATCTAGTCGTGTCGACATTTCCTTCTCCACGCTTGATGTGGAAAATCTTTCTCGAACAGACTCCATGTTGGCGGCTGTCCACAAAATCGTGCGTCAGGCAAATGTCGGAAATAGATGGTAGTGTTTATCTGTATTTGACGTGCGCGTGTCATTGATGTGAGGAAAAAATCTGCCAGCTGTTGGCTTTTCTGATTGATTTCTTGACGAGAAATGACAGCAACGAGAGAAACCCCAACACGAGCGGATTCGCCTTGTATTTTTGGCGGGTGTGACAAGTGCGTCAGCGCAGCTGCCACGTACACGTGTGTCTGGGCATGTGACAAGGCATCCAGACATAGCGGTGGAAACTGACTTATCATCTACACCGCTCCGACTCTTGCAAGTTGGCGGCAAACTAGTCTCGACTTCTGCAGCGCTCCCAAGTGTGCACCCATTTCTCATCCCCATGCCAAGAAGTCCATGGAATTGGTCTGGGACTTCCTGGAACACGCACGTTAGGACCGACTTCTCCCTGTATTGGTATTCCCTGCAATAGAATCTTGGGAAGACTTACAGTGGAAGACGGGTCATCAATCTCGAATGGTCCGCCTCGGACGAGGTGGCGCAGCCGAATAATGGTTGTGTGCGGAAGCCGTCGGACGCTCGAGCTAGCGTGACGCGGAAGCTTATCCTGGGCCAGCGAGTGCTGTGCTGTGCACAGGGCGCACTGTGCCCGTCCTGCATATATCTGTATACATGATATGCCAATGCGTCCATCGGCATACATAACGGACTTCTGGGACCGTGAGTGCCGCGGTGGTGAATGCCCAGCTCCACCAAGTCTGGCAGTGGTAGCACCCTAGGTGTCTCCGTGACGCCAGATTGATGGACAAGGCATTCGCTCTCGGAACTTCGGTTGCAGTCGGAACCTGCCAAGGAAGAAAAGCACTGGTTGACAGCTTGAGGTTTGTGAGACTCTGACTGGATCTGCTTCCAGTGTCTGTTCTGGGAAAGAGTAGTGTTCCGAGCATACAAAGCAAGGGAGGATGGTGAAATTGCACAACGTTCCCACTCACAGCAAAATATAGCGAGGATGGGCTCTTTGGAAAGAGTCACTGTTTGGAATGTGACGACAGAAAGAACTGTGCATCTTGTGAAGAGTTAGTGTCTCCTGCGGAACTGGGTTAAGGAGAAAACTGTTGAAGTAGTTTTCTCGTGTTTTCGTCAATTTTTGAAAGAATGCCTGGTTTGATTGTCCCAGCGGTGTCTGCCGTCTGCTTCTCGTGAGCTATAGGAAGACAAGAACATTGAAGTCCGCCGTGTTTCTTCAGTGGAGGGAGCAGGCGTTGATGCAGAGGGCTGGATATCTGAGAGCGTGTGCCGTTTTCTTTGGAGGAACTTTCTATCCCTTCACGACCCGAGAGACAGAAATCAAAGGTGGGGTGGGAGGAAAAAGCGGGAAACAAGATGTTTTTTCAGCTGGGAGTAGATGGCGATGACTTCTACATGCTTTGCAAATAGAAGGAAAAACACCTGTGTCCAGACTGATAGAAAACGATCCAGGACTCGACAGGCGGTGCCAGAGGCTGGCAGCAAAGGCGGGAAAGGGCTTTGTTCTCACGTTGAGCGCTTGATAGAAAAGATTCTACCTGGAGATAGTGTTGCCTGGAGAAACAGCTGCAGCACGTGCGTCGAAATCTATCGAGGACTGGAAGAAACTGCACGTCCTGTCTGCTGTGTTTGAGATGTTGCCTCCCAGTGTGAGCGTGTGCACCACAGAAAGGCAGACAGACAGACGGACTTCCGTACCTTCGAGAATGTGACGCCCCTGACGAAAGCTGCGCGTCATTTCCTGTCTGAGGGCGTAGACCATGGTACGGAGCTGAGGGCGTCTGGATCCTCTCCCGTCCTTACATGGGGTTTCCACTGGTGATGAAGTATGTGGTCATATGCAGTCAGGGACTCAGGAGAGAAACTCGATCTGAACCGGCATCGGCACGACCAGCTGTCTCCTTGAAAACTGTCTTACTAAAGAGTGCGCCAGACTCATGCAGACGTGCTGGAATGCATTCATACTTGGAGTATGTGCTGGCCTTAAGACTGGAGAATCAGTCTGTGGATTATGGCATACAAAGTGAATAAGCATAGTCTTCCCATTGGATAAAGCCGACTCAGTTCGGAAATTCGTTCATCAGATGGTATCTGTGGGCTCTAAATGGTGTCGTTGGACATGCATCGGGTTCGTGCTCGTGACGTCTGGAGGATGATTGGACAGTGACCCAGGCACTCAAGACATGACCATGCCTCTGATTATCTTCTCCCACTGTCAGGTACGTGCTGCTGTAGATGTGCCCACCCTTCGGGATCTGACGTCCCATTTGACTGTTGCCTCTCGTCTTTAAAACCGAGTACAGTTTGACAGCTCTTGGCTCTAAATTACGCCTGAAAGCCGAAGACCTTTCCTGGCTACTCAGTTACGTGACAACGCTGTTAGATTCTTTGACTTGGAACAGAAGGAATCATAATTATTGATTGAGCTGTTCCGCGTCCAGGTCAAGTGGCATTAGCCTATGACTTCTGAGTGTAATCGCTCTATAACTAGCCATTCATTCATTCATTCATTCATCGTTCTCGTCCTTTCCGTCCTCCTCCTGATCCTACTTCTCCTCCTTGTCGTCGTCGCCCTCCTCCTTGTCCTCTTCGTCCTCCTCTTCTTCTTCGTCTTCCTCTTCTTCTTCGTCTTCCTCTTCGTCCTCTTATATAAATTTCATATCCCCCCACCCCCACCCCTCACCCGTCTTCGGCCTCCTCCCCATCTACCTCCTCTTTCTCGTCTTCCTCCTCCTTCTCGTCTTCCTCCTCCTCGTCTTCATCCTCCCCATCGTCTTCCTCCTCCCCCTCGTCTTTCTCCTCCTTCTCGTCTTCCTCCTCCGTCTCGTCTTCCTCTTCCTTCTCGTCTTCCTCCTCCTTCTCGTCTTCCTCCTCCTTCTCGTCTTCCTCCTCCTCCTCGTCTTCCTCCTCCCCATCGTCTTCCTCCTCCCCCTCGTCTTCCTCCTTCACGTTTTTCTCCTCCTCGTCTTCCTCCTTCTCGTCTTCCTCCTCCTCGTCTTCCTCCTCGTCTTCCTCCTCGTCATTCTCCCTCCTCGTCATTCTCCCTCTCCTCCTCCTTCTCTCCTCGTCTTCCTCCTCGTCTCCTCCCCTCCTCCTCCTCGTCTCCCTCCTCCCTCTCGCTCCTCCTCCTCCTCCTCCTCCTCCTCCTCCTCCCCTCCTCCCCCTCCTCCTCCCCTCCTCCCCCTCCTCCTCCCCTCCTCCCCTCCTCCCCCTCCTCCTCCCCTCCTCCCCCTCCTCCTCGTCTTCCTCCCTCCTCCTCTTTCCTCCCACTCCTCTCCTCCTTCCTCCTCTCCTCCTCTTCTCCTCCTCCTCTCTCCTCCCCCTCTCTCCTCTTCCTCTCTCTTTCCCACTCCTCCTCCTCTCTCCTCCGCCTCCTCCTACTCCACCTCCTCTCTCCTCCTCTCCTCTCCTCCTCCTCCTCCTCCTCCTCCTCCTCCTCCTCCTCCCCCCTCCTCCTCCTCCTCTCCTCCTCCTCTCCTCCTCCTCTCCTCCCTCCTCCTCCTCTTCCTCCTCCTCCTCCTCTCTCCTTCTCTTCCTCCTCCTCTCCTCCTCTCCTCCTCCTCTTCTCCTCCTCCTCTTCCTCCGCCTTTCCTCCTCTCTCCTCCTCCTCCTCCTTCCTCCTCCTCCTCTTCCTCCTCCTCCTCCTCCTTCCTCCTCCTCTTCTCCTTCCTCCTCCTCCTCCTCTTCTCCTCCTCCTCCTCCTCCTCCTCCTCCTCCTCCTCCTCCTCCTCCTCCTCCTCCCTCCTCCTCCTCCTCTTCCTCCTCCTCCTCCTCCTCCTCCTTCTCCTCTTCTCTCCTCCTCTCCTCTCTCCTCTCTCTCCTCCTCTTCCTCCTCTCTAATCTCTCCTCCTCCTCCTCCTCCTCTCCTCTCCTCCTCCTCCTCCTCCTCCTCCTCCTCCTCCTCCTCCTCCATCCTCCTCCTCCATCCTCCTCCTCTTCCTCCTCCTCCTCCTCCTCCTCCTCCTCTTCTCCACCTTCTCTTCTTCTCCTCCTTCCTCCTTCTCCTCCTCCTCCTCTCTCCTCCTTCTCCTCTCTTCTCCTCCTCCTCCTCCTCCTCTTCCTCCTCCTCTCTCCTCCTCTTCCTCCTCTTTCCTCCTCTTCCTCCTCTATCCTCCTCCTCCTCCTCCTCTCCTCTCCTCCTCTTCCTCCTCCTCTCCTCCTTCTCCTCTTCCTCCTTCTCCTCCTCCTCCTCTCTCTTCCTCCTCTTCTCTCCCCCTCTTCTCTTCTCCTCCTCCTCTTCCTTCTCCTCCTCTTCTTCCTCCTCCTCTCTTCACCTCTCTCCTCCTCTCTTCACCTCTCTCCTCCTCCTTCCTCCTCTTTCCTCCGCTTCCTCCTCTTTCCTCCTCCTCTTCCTCCTCCTCTTCCTCCTCCTCTTCCTCCTCCTCTCTCCTCCTCTCCTTCTCCTCTTCCTCCTCCTCTTTCCTCCTCTCCTCTTCTCCTCTTCCTCTTCCTTCTTCTCTTCCTCCTTCTCTTCCTCCTCTCTCCTCCTCTCTCCTCCTCTTCCTTCCTCTCTCCTCCTCTTCCTCCTCCTCTTTCCTCCTCCTCTTTCCTCCTCCTCTTTCCTCTTCCTCTTTCCTCCTCGTCTTTCCTCCTCCTCGTCTCTCCTTCTACTGATCGTCTTTCCTCCTCCTCGTTTTTCCTCCTCCTCCTCCTCGTCCTGCCTGCTCGTCTTTCCTCCTCGTCTTTCCTGCTCGTCTTTCCTCGTCCTCTTTCCTCGTCCTCGTCCTCGTCCTCTTTCCTCGTCCTCGTCCTCTTTCCTCGTCCTCGTTCTCTTTCCTCGTCCTCGTCCTCTTTCCTCGTCCTCGTCCTCTTTCCTCGTCCTCGTCCTCTTTCCTCGTCCTCGTCCTCTTCCTCCTCGTCCTCGTCCTCCTCGTCCTCCTCGTCCTCCTCGTCCTCGTCCTCCTCGTCCTCGTCCTCCTCGTCCTCGACCTCCTCGTCCTCGTCCTCCTCGTCCTCGACCTCCTCGTCCTCGTCCTCCTCGTCCTCCTCGTTCTCGTCCTCCTCGTCCTCGTCCTCCTCCTCGTCCTCCTCCTCGTCCTCCTCCTCGTCCTCCTCCTCCTCCTCCTCCTCCTCCTCCTCCTCCTCCTCCTCCTCCTCCTCCTCCTCCTCCTCCTCCTCCTCCTCCTCCCCCTCCCCCTTCTCTTCCCCCTCCTCTTCCCCCTCCCCCATTGCTTCCCCCTCCCCCTCCACTTCCTCCTCCCCTTCAGCAGCAGCAGTAGCAGAAGCAGAGACGACTACAATATTGACACCACCATCACCCAAAGATTATATGTCTATATAGTAGGCTAGGGAACAAAAATGATGATGTATTGAATGGCAACACAGATAATTAAGTCAATTAAGTAGTCAGGATATATACGTGTGTGTGTGTGTGTGTGTGTGTGTGTGTGTGTGTGTGTGTGTGTGTGTGTGTATTCATAGCGTGGCAGGTAGACAATAATGAACCAAATGGATGATCTTTACCGTGGCCCTGTGACCTGGGGCGTAGTGCATTGCGGTCATGCACGCCAGGATGGCTGCAGAAGAGTGCAGAGTAAACATGATGCCTTTGTATTCATAGGGACTCGCTATAGACTGGGGGAACAGCTGTTGCTGTGGCGTTGCGCAGCTGTCGAGGAAGCTGCTGAAGCTGCAGGAGTACGAGGGATGGGGAGGCTGGGGGTAGTGTCACATGTGTTGGTGTTGGTTGTCTGGGCGAACATGGTAGCCTGTCCTATTTTTCCGTGGAGTACTCTCATGGGGGAAGCATGTGGACGTATTTATTTTATCGCTTGGCGGAGTGTCTGTGCGCTCGTGTGTGTGTGTGTGTGTGTGTGTGTGTGTGTGTGTGTGTGTGTGTGTGTGTGTGTGTGTGTGTGTGCGCGTGTGAGTGAGTGTGAGTGAGTGAGTGAGTGAGAGAGAGAGAGAGAGAGAGAGAGAGAGAGAGAGAGCGCCTTTCGGCATGCTTGACCATTAATTTTGTCTGTCCATGTGTCTATGTCTGTCTGCCTGCCTGTCTACCTCTTTGTCCGTCAATCTGTCTGTTTGTCTGTCTGTCTGTCTGTCCGTCCGTCCGTCCGTCCGTCCGTCCGTCCGTCCGTCCGTCCGTCCATCTGTTTGTGGGTGTGTAGAGTGTGTCTGCTTTGTTAGTGTATAGATCTGTATTTGGTCGATCGGGCGGTCGATGTTAACGCCCGTGTACAGCTCTCTCTGGTTCACACAAACACGCACAGTCTTGCGCGCATCTCTGGTACATACACATGCATGCATGCATTGGGTCAAACCCACTGTCTCTCGACTGGAGTAAGCATGCACTCGTGGGCACGCCAACACACTGACAACCAAGATTTGAACAACGAGACAGAAGGCGAAGACGCCCCACACAGATCTTGCGTGCGTTTGCTTTCCACCTTCTCTCGTATGACTATTTACGTCTTGGCATCCTCGGCAGATTTTCTCCTCGCCGCATTCACATGCATTTTTCTCGCCGTGCATTCCTCTCCAAGACACATCACATCACCCCTCCTCTGCCTTGATCCCGTTCCCGACTGCATCCCTCTTTTCCACGCTGTGGGATCGCATGGAATCTGGGAGGGGAATACTATCTTGGTCTGCGACTTTGTGGAACGTGCTTCTTCGTCTTGGCTCAGCCGCTGAGCTGGGCCTGTAGGTGTACATGTACTGCCAGGTGTGGGCACGCTGCTGCCATCGAACCCAAACCTGGCGCTTAGGGTGAATGGGCGGGAGGAAAATCGTGCTGCAGTTCTTTGTAAGGGTGAGTTAGAGTGGGGGTTGGGAGGAAGGGAGGAGAGTGGGGTGGGGGTGGAATGGAGGTGGGAGGGCGGCGAAGGAGACACGTTTATGAAATTGTATACATACATTATATATAATAATATAGAAATATAGATTAGATTAGATTAGATAGATTAAATAAACAGATTAGATAGATAGGAAGATAGATTAGATAGATATAGATTAGATAGATACAGATAAGATAGATATAGATTAGATATAGATTAGATATATATTAGATAGATAGAATAGATAGATAGATTAGATGGAACAGATAGATGAGACACACACACACACACACACACACACACACACACACACACACACACACACACACAGAGGGAGAGAGGGATATATATATATATATATATATATATATATATATATATGGCGGTAGAGATCGATCTATCCATCAAACTACACACCTATTCTTG
This sequence comes from Theodoxus fluviatilis, assembly GCA_034096865.1. Classification (NCBI taxonomy): domain Eukaryota; kingdom Metazoa; phylum Mollusca; class Gastropoda; order Cycloneritida; family Neritidae; genus Theodoxus; species Theodoxus fluviatilis. The sequence continues at coordinate 53,186 of JAWQFJ010012520.1, read as the reverse complement.
CTTTTTTTTCTTTCTCCATCCATCCATATACATGTATGTATATTCATCTATACAAGCACGTAGACCTAGAAAGTAACTCAATGTGAGAGCACTTTTGTCTTGTCTCCTTCCCCCCGAGATCCATCTATGGACGTATTCTCACGTAAACCCGCCATGTATCCGACTAGTTTCTGGCTGCGTGTAATTGACGGAGGGGGGTGGAGGTGGGGATGGGGTGAGTGGGTGTTTTTTTTTTCCTGACTTTTTTCTGTGTTGATCATTGGATCAAGGAGTGCAGTCACACACACTATGCCAAGACTTCTGAGCTGAAAATGCCGATGTCTGGTAGGTGTGCCAGGTCAGTGCAGTCTGTTTTCGGACATATTGCCAAATGGGCCACATATGCTGTATCATAAGCTGACCTGTAGTTGCATGGCTGTTGGAAGTGAGGCTGTGATGGTGGATGACTGGATACTGGTAATTGTAGGTGCCCACTGATTATCTCGCTATCGCATTGATGCGAGAAGCTTTGGACAGGACTCAGCTTGAGATTTGTATACACGCACGCGCGCGCGCATGCATGCACTCACAAGAACGCGCGCACCCATGCACGCACACAAGAACGCGCGTGCGCACGCACACAAGAACGCGCGTGCGCATGCACGCACGCACAAGCACACGCGCTCGCGCGCACGAACGCACACCTGCACGCACGCACTCACAACCTCTAGGAATGTTGCGTAGGATTGCGTTCTTTTGTTGTCAGTACATGTGTTCTTTATTAATCAGACGATTTTCCCCCCTCCTCCTTCTCCCCCATCCTCCCCTCTCCTCCCTCCTCCCCTCTCCTCCTTCCTCCTCCCCCTCCCTCCCCCTCCCCCTCCCCCTCCCCTCCCCTCCTTTTCCCAACCGTTTACATCCAGCGGCAATTCTCAGTAGCAGTCATTTAATTAAGGTTGACCGTGAGATATTTGGGGAAGTGTGATTAGGACTATTTGTTTGGTTATATTTGTATGCACATAAGCTCATCTGCTTACCTTTGTGATCAGACATGCGATCGTGAATGCAGACGTGCTTTAATTTTTTTTCCGTGTGCGTGTGTGTGTGTGTGTGTGTGTGTTTATGTGTGCGTGTGTGTGTGTGCGATCGTGCTTGCGTGTGTGCGATCGTGCTTGCTTGTGTGCATGCATATGTTAGAACGGATATATTCGAAAATGTATATCCACTGACACATTATTGATCATCATTCTTCTTGCTGGTTGGCTGTGCCCCCCCCCCCCCCCCCCCCCCCCCAATTGTCTCTCTGTCTCTCTCTGTCTCTCTGTCTCTCTCTGTCTCTCTCTGTCTCTCTCTGTCTCTGTCACTTTTTCCCCTCATCGGTCGCGTTGTAACTTGCAAGATTGGGCATCAGTCTTGAACCCAGTCAGTGCATATCTGTTTATGTTCTCTTGTTTACTTTTTTACTTTTTTTTTGTATTGGGCCGAGAGGCCCTAAAAAGAAATATGTTTCCGTTGTGACAGGCCGGAATGGCCTAACAAATAAACAAGTTCGTTCGTTCGTTCGTTCGTTCGTTCTCTGTCTCTGTCTCTGTCTGTCTGTCTGTCTGTCTGTCTGTCTGTCTGTCTGTCTGTCTGTCTGTCTGTCTGTCTGTCTGTCTGTCTGTCTGTCTGTCTGTCTGTCTGTCTCTCTCTCTCTCTCTCTCTCTCTCTCTCTCTCTCTCTCTCTCTCTCATTTCCTCCCTCCTCCAGAACGGGTCCCTGCCCTATCAAATCCTCTTCAGAATCTCTCCCATCTTTTGTTCTGCAGTCTGCATTATAGCAGGGTGACCAGGCTCGCTTGCCTTCCCCTGGTCTCCCTATCTCATCTCTGTATCCCTGTGTAATCGATGCATGGGGTGGACGTCACGTAGCCTGCCTTTGACCCTGATGAATCCTTGAATTGCATGCCAAGGCACAAGACCATCAGAGGCCACGGTGGAAAAATGCCTATGCCTCGCCTGCCCCTGTGCTGATGTACGGTGCTCCCGTTCCGTGCGTTATGAAGGCCATGCATGCCGTCTGCACATTGTACTGAAATTTGGCGCCGAGAGCGAACATCCTCTGTGGTTGGAGAATGCATTTGCTTGAATTTGCCATGTTAACGAAGTTATTATGTGTAATGGGGGAGAAAGTTTGCAGAGGTATAGTTCACACTTTACTCTCGGTTGATACAGCTTTTGACATATTTCATAAATGTGGTACGCGGTATGTGATAATAATAATAATGTGTGGGTTTATAAAGCGCCTTACCAATGAGTTAAGACATGCTCAAGGCGCATACATACACAACCATTACAATATACAATAACAGTCAATCACCTCAAGCACAACTTAATGTGAGTATCAGATTCGAATTCTCCTGACCCCCTGTGGGTTGGAGGTAAGAATAGACTCACTGCGTCTCCCTGATCAATTCAGAAAAGACTAGTAACTAGGAAAATCTAGGCTCGCAATTATTCTAACCAGCGTTAGTGACTAATTTGCAGTCGGTGGCTTTGGCCTACAGAGGTCGATAGACTGTAACTTCATTCATAAATCCATCTGTCCACCATTCTTCTGAGTCAGTGGGCTTGCGCGTTTCCATGGTGCGGGTTTTTTGACCAAGGAAGAATGTGAATTTTTTAAATAACAATAAAGAATATTGATAGTTTTATTCATACTCGAGTCGGTGGAGATTCATTTAAGCATTAGAAAAAAAGTGTCATCGTTGTTGGAATAAGACGATCAGTCAGGACTGTGACTGGCCTTTGCAAGCACGTGATTTCTTTACTCATAAAGCTTCTACCTAATGCAGTGGATGGAAAAACAACAACTACTACTACCTTCTCCTCCTCCTGCTGTTACTACTACTACTACCTCCTCCTCCTCCTGCTGTTACTACTACTACTACCACTAAAGGTACAGGTGCTCTTTTTAATTTTGTGACTTTTTCACCCATTGATGGATGCTCAAACCGCTCACATTTACTCCCTGGTCATTGGGCTACCTCTTTGTATCACTCCACCACCATCTCAACTGCCTGGGGAACATGCAACCGGGCTGCGGATGAACGCGCCACAGTTATCTCTCACACTCTCCCAACTCAGCCCTCACAGATATCCGTTTTACTCCTGGGTGTGAGTGAAGCACCTTGCTCAAGGATGCATCTCTAGAATCCGCTCAGCTTCG
>JAWQFJ010012520.1:40000-45000 GCA_034096865.1 Theodoxus fluviatilis | reverse complement strand
TTAATTATACGGCCATGAAAAACTGACGTGCATTTAGCTTTGAACGATTAATGCTAAAGGCCGGGGTGATGTGAGCGAACTGAAAGAAGTCCACCACTGAAATGTATTATTTCATGCTATATTACATGTGCTAAAGCTAAATGCGCACTATTCTGATTGAAATCAGATTAAAGTTTTCGTGGCACAGAGCAGTGGACAGTATTGAGACCGTTATGACCCGAAAGGAAGTGGGTGGGGGGTGAGGGGTGGGGTGAAAGGAAAGGGGGAAGGGGGATGTTGCAGTGGAGCTGAAGAGGAAGGATGAGTGAGGGGACCAATCCATATGTGGCCTTCATCAAACATTGGGGAGGTCTGGGTTTGGACTGGGAAGAGGGAAAAGTGCATGGTGAATCGGTTCTGGCTGCCCGCTCCGTGCATGCACTCTTTGCGGAGCTTAGTTCTGTGGCCTGTCGTGCTTTTGAACTGGACCGAGTGCCCGACGTTGGAGCATGTCTCTAGCGTTTTGACCTACGGTGGACATCTATCAGTGAGTACCCGAAAGAGTACGATTGAAGCAGTGATGTTTTGTAATACGAGAGCCTTACATGATGATAGAAATGAAACACCTACATGTATATATATACCAATGCCAGTTCTGCGTCACGTCCTCGCCGCCGGACATCTGGGCAACGTGGAGTTTTTTGCTTGTTTTTTTTACTCACATGCGAAGCAAAAGTGAGTCTATGTACTCAGCCGTGTCGTCCGTCCGTCCGTCCGTCCGTCCGTCCGTCCGTCCGTCCGTCCGTCCTTCCGTCCTTCTTCTTCTTCTACACTGAGAACTCGACATGCTCAGTTTTCATTTGTCGAGTTTGGACCGCTGTTGGAAAGTCTTCGCGGAACGACCTTAAACGTAGTAGAAGCGAAATTGGAGTCCCCTTGGAACTATCCATACCTGCCTTTTACAGGTCGTGTGAATTATACCATTTTCTATCGTCATTGACCTTTTTGTAAATCTTTATATCTAATACCGATTTTTTTTCTTCCCACAAATGATAACAGTTTTTGCTACCCGAGGGCCAATGTAGTTGATGCAGAGGACGTGCAGTAAAACTGAGCGAGTTCCTCTATAACGTCAACGTGAACGCCTCTCTCCGACAACAAACTAACATCGACAGTGCGTAGCTGACTGCCTTTTCTCGTGAGCTCTGGGGGAAAGTACTATTAATGGCAGCTTAGGAATAAAACAAAGAAGAAAAGAGTAAGCGATGGAGAGATTAGCCATAACATCAAACAATAATGCCCGCCATGCCATGATTTTGCCATTATTGATTTTCGGGGTAAGCCTTTTCTCGTTGGGCAAATTGGAGCCATGGAAAGCAGGAGTGATGGTGGCGGAGTGGCGGATGGTCGGAAGGAGCAGGCTTTCAGCTCCTCTGTGGGTCTCAGTGTTGCTCAGATGTTTCTCCGCACGCTCTGGGCAGCAGCCTTTATTCTTTTCCTCCTCCTCCTGCTCCTCCTCCTCCTCCTCCTGCTCCTCCTCCTCCTCCTCCTCCTCCTGCTCCTCCTCCTCCTCCTCCTCCTCCTCCTCCTCCTCCTCCTCCTCCTCCTCCTCCTCCTCCTCCTCCTCCTCCTCCTCCTGCTCCTCCTCCTCCTGCTCCTCCTCCTCCTCTCCTCCTCCTCCTGCTCCTCCTCCTCCTCCTCCTCCTCCTCCTCCTCCTCCTCCTCCTCCTCCTCCTCCTCCTCCTCCTCCTCCTCCTCCTCCTCCTCCTCCTCCTCCTCCTCTTCCTCCTCCTCCTTCTTCTTCTTCTTCTTCTTCTTCTTCTTCTTCTTCTTCTTCTTCTTCTTCTTCTTCTTCTTCTTCTTCTTCTTCTTCTTCTTCTTCTTCTTCTTCCCCCTTCAAGATCTGCCAAAGTGAACCCGATGGCTGCTTCATCCCATAAGGAAGGTGAACGATGTCTTGATAGATGCAGCCACTGTGGGTTGTGGCAAAGAACAAACACCTCGCGTCTCCCTACGCGGTTCGTTAAGGACGAATAACTATTGAAATGGAGACTCACGAACCGGCTCTAGTGATTTTTGTGATCAGTGGCCTTACATAACCTACACAGGTTGAAAGGCAGTAAACGTTCATTCCGTCACTCATTCATTCATTATTCATTCATTATTCATTCATTCATTCATTCATGCATTCATTCATGCATTCATTCATTCATTCATTCATTCGTTCGTTCGTTCGTTCATTCATTCATTCATTCATTCATTCATTCATTCATTCATTCATTCATTCATTCATTCTTAACAAATGTAGGAATGACACATTGTACCTTAATGGCCTGTTGCCTTTTTCTCTGCGAAACTATTACCACTGAGACTTTGTGTTCTGATGTCGCTGCTGGTAGAGTGCAAGAGTCACAGCGCGCCACAGTGAGCAGGGAAGTAGTGGCCGCATCGGTCGTCGTGTCATCTGCCTCTGTGCATGTGTGTCGTGCATGCACACACAGTATTTCTGATGCAGTCTTTGTACGTTTGTCAGTCTGCTTGTGTGTCTGTGTGTCTTATTGTGTGTATGTTTGCGTCTGCTTGTGTGTCTGTCTGTGTCTGTCTGTGTACCTCTTTGCGTGTTTGTTCTATATTTGAAGCATGTGTGTGTGTGTGTGTGTGTGTGTGTGTGTGTGTGTGTGTGTGTGTGTGTGTGTGCTTGTCTGTTCCTCCCTCCCTCCCTCCCTCCCTCCCTCCCTCCCTCCCTCCCTCCCTCCCGTCTGTCTGTCTGTCTGTCTGTCTGTCTGTCTGTCTGTCTGTCTATCTGTCTGTCTCTTCTCTCTCTCTCTCTCTCTCTCTCTCTCTCTCTCTCTCCTCCACAAAAAGATCACGGACAATTTCGTTCTGTTCACACGGGCTGCTTTCTCCATTGACTCAGCAGTGACCCGACACACGTCTAAACAGGTCTGCGCTGTCGGCAGTTCAGACAGAAGTAGAAGTGCTCCATCGGGTTCATTTGGCCAAAGGCGGCCAGATCAGGCTCACGTGTGTGTAATGCTCGAAGAACACCAGAGCTTAACAAGCGCGCCGTCTATTGGCAGCGTCGACCAGCGTGTTTGTTCATCGCCGCTGTATTGATCTAGCCTTTGCTGATGGGCGCGCGGTCAGAGGAGCTGATGGGCAAATTTGATTCATAATCCCCAATTTTTCTCCACTATGAATAAGTAATGGCCACGTCGGGGTCAATTGGTGCCGGGAGGAAGAGGGGTGGGGTGGGGGGTGGGGTGTGTGTACTTGAAGGTCGAACTTTGAACGTTGTGCGTCTGAGCGTCGAAGGTGATGATGCATTTGCCTGTTTTGACTTTCCCGACGCGTTGTTATTGTAAGGAGTTTTTGCGCTGGTGAGAAGATAGAGTTCACCTCCCGTTCTTCTCTCTTGGGTAGGTACCCCTGGGGGTTGAACGCGTAGACCCGCCGTGTCTCCCTACACGATTCGTTGAAGAAGAATAACTATGGAAACCAACTCTATTGATTTTTCGTTATTAATAGCCTTACATAGCCAACAACGGTTGATAGGCAGTAAAACTCCATCAGTCATTTATAAATCTTTCTTGCTCCCACGATGAACGAGTCAATGAACAGAGTTGGAACAGAAACAGTGGACTTACCGTCTTGCAGAGAAGCTGACCACCAGAATATGGACTTTCTCGCATTCTCCATGACTTAATGGAATTCGTTTGGTTGGGTTCATGGAGATTTCGTCGCTCCAAAAAATGACGTGAATGATATCAAGGGCCATCACTCTCTCTGTAACCTGAAGAAGCCTCTGTCAAAGGTACAGTTCCTGAGACACAGACAAGCCTTTCCTGGGTCGATGCTTTGAAGCTTGATGCGGACAATAAAGCTTGACTGTATGCTAGACTCTTTGAACAAGTGCATTTCTCGTAGAGCTTTCACCATTTTTGAGACCCACACCGTCTCCCTATGTTATTCGTAAAAGGCTGGGGAAATCGTGACTTGACTCAGTCGCTCTAACCAGCTCTTACTCTAACCAGGACTAACCAGCTCTTACTCTAACCAGCTCTAACTAGCCCTTACTCTAACCAGCTCTTACTCTAACCAGCTCTTACTCTAACCAACTCTAACTAGCCATTACTCTAACCAGCTCTTACTCTAACCAGCTCTTAGTCTAGCCAGCTCTTACTCTAGCCAGCTCTAACCAGCTCTTACTCGGACCAGCTCTTACTCGGACCAGCTCTAACCATCCATTACTCTAAACAGCCCTTACTCTAACTAGCCCTTACTCTAACTAGCCCTTACTCTGACCAGTCCTTACTCTGACCAGCTCTTACTCTAGCCAGCTCTTACTCTAATCAGGCCTCTACTCTAACCAGACCTCTACTCTAGCCAGGCCACTACTCTAACCAGACCTCTACTCTAGCCAGGCCACTACTCTAACCAGACCTCTACTCTAGCCAGGCCTCTACTCTAACCAGACCTCTACTCTAGCCAGGCCACTACTCTAACACTATACCAGCTCCCCTTACTCTAACCAGCCCTTACTCTAACCAGCTCTTACTCTAACCAGCCCTTACTCTAACCAGCTCTTACTCTAACCGGCTCTTACTCTAACCAGCTCTTACTCTAACCAGCTCTAACCCTAACCAACTCTAACTAGCCATTACTCTAACCAGCTCTTACTCTAACCAGCTCTTAGTCTAGCCAGCTCTTACTCTAGCCAGCTCTAACCAGCTCTTACTCGGACCAGCTCTTACTCGGACCAGCTCTAACCATCCATTACTCTAACCAGCCCTTACTCTAACTAGCCCTTACTCTAACTAGCCCTTACTTTAACTAGCCCTTACTCTAACTAGCCCTTACTCTGACCAGTCCTTACTCTAGCCAGCTCTTACTCTAGCCAGCTCTTACTCTAATCAGCTCTTACTCTAACCAGCTCTTACACTAACCAGCTCTTACACTAACCAGCTCTTACTCTAACCAGCTCTTACTCTAACCAGCTCTTACTCTAACCAGCTCTTACA
>JAWQFJ010012520.1:30000-35000 GCA_034096865.1 Theodoxus fluviatilis | reverse complement strand
ACTACCACCACTATCACCACCACCACAACCACTATCACCACCACTACCACCACTATCACCATCACCACAACAACTATCACCATCACTACCACCACTATCACCACCACCAAGCCACCATCACTACCATCACTATTACCACCACCACCAACACTACCATCACCAGCAGTATCACCACCATCACCACCATCGTCAATACAATTACCAGCATTACCACTACTACAATTAATACCATTGTCACCACTACCACTACTATTTCCATCATCACCATCGCTACCGCTATCATGAGCAGTACTGCAATAATAATCACTGCCACCAAAACCACTAGAGACATCACTGCCATTACCACCTGTGTTACCACCACAATCACCACCATCACCCTCACTACTGTTTTGACCAGCACTACCAGCAACACAACCACCACTATTACCACTATAACCACCAGTGGTACAACTACTAATCTTATCATCACCAACACCACATCACCGCTACCACTGCTCCCACCATCACCCCCGCCACCGCCACTGCTAACACTGCCACCACTAACAGCGACAGGGACAACAATAACAGCATTACCATCAACATCACCACTATCACCGCCATTGCAGTTTTGATACGTACAGGTGTCAATGAATACGTGTTTCTTGTTCTTCATTCTGACCACAGTCACTTGTCCCAAACTTTAACCTTCACCCCACCCTTGCTCCACCCTCCTACCCCTAAATCCATAACACCCACACACCCCTACCCCCGCCACCTTCCTGTCCGCCCCCACCCTGCCTCCCTTTTCTCCGCCTGTTGCCCCACCTCCACACAGTCAAACACCCTGATGGCAAGCGGCTTGAAGGGGACTTAACCCGTGCCCCCCACCCCCACCCCCACCCCCGACGCTCCGCTGTCGCCAACAGGTGTCTCTGCTTGCTCTGGCATCCGGGCACTATTGTGAGGGCTGGCTGGCGTGCTGTGAGTCATGGCAGACCCAGTCACAATGGCGGTCCGCCACCAGCCTGTTGAGAAGGAAGGAAGAAGGAATACACTCCCCCAATGCTAGGACCAGGTCTGGTAGGTTTTTCCTCGCAGGGAAGAAAATGAGTGAGAGAAAGTGAGGCTGAATGAATGAATGATGAATGAATGGACGAATGAAGGAAGAAAGGGATGGATGAATGAATGAATGAATGAATGGAGGCGTGAATGAATGAGAAGATACGTAATGAATGAATAGTAATGTGAACGAATGAATGGATGAATCATGAAGAAAAGAAGAAATAGAGGAAAAGAGAATTAAAACGGTTTGAACAACTAAATAGAGCAACGAATTATCTATAGAGGAATGAAAGAAAGAAGTATTGAAAGAAATGAGGAATTGGCCCGACGTAGACGTTGAACCAAAGCTAACGAAACAACCCTGTGTCAACGTCTACGACGGGCCAAAGCAAGAAAAAAAAGACAAAAAGTATTTACAGGAACTTCCCATCCCTTCAAACTTGTTTATAATATACATACCAGTTCCTGCCACTCCACCCTCCAGTGCTCTGTCCTCTTGCATGAGTACACGGTCAGCCCCTCAGCCTCTACTAGCTTGTTGAAACCATGTCTTTTGACGGGCGAAGATAGGCGAGCATGTTTTGGGGTTGGATTATATGGGAGGCGCAGTGCCGTGGATCTATCCCTGGGACAGGAAACTTTGAGTTAATTTAAACATAATTATAATATCGTTCTCTGTGCCTGCTTGCCTGCATGTCTGTCTGTCAAATGACTGATGACCTAATGCAACAAAACAAAATCCTGTTTATCTGCTGCTTGAATTTCTCTGTCGACATTATATCTTCGAGACCGTATAATTATTTTTACTGTGATAACCCATTTACTTCATTGTGTCTTCTAGAGTTTATGCCCAAGAGTGTGTTCTTTCTGCTCCTGTGTGTCATTTTAACGCACTAAGCGACTTGAGTCATCATATCGAACTATATTAATTTCCAACTAACGATTAAGAATCAAATAAGGAGAAAAAATATACGTTTCAAACTCAGAATTCGTTGTATTGTGTCTGAAAATAAAGAAACACAGCAAAAAAATATTCATGGGATACCAACAAGACGTTTAATTGAAACAATGGTAAACTTACATAAAACAAGATGCAACAAGTCACTGCGGCACAGTGTCTTATATGTATGTACATTGTATTCAGTTTGAACCCACGAACACATTTTGAAAACACAAAAATGAGCAAACAATACACCTCAACAATCACTAGCAAGACATAGCCAGAATTATTGAACACTGTGTTATCATGCAAATAAAGTCATGGATAAAAGACACAACTTATGATGACAGAAAGTGAACAAACGGCATGTTACTTAAGCAGGCCGTCGCAAATTGTTGTTAATAGGCATCAAAACGAGAGCTAGAAAACACATTTGTGTTTGCAAATAGCCACAGGTGAGCCTCAGGTCTGGCTACTGAAAACTACAGCTGTGACTCAGTTCATTGTGGTAACGAGTGAGGTGAGAGAGTTCAACTCTATCTGAAGGCCACCTGGGACATGCCAAAAGTGCAAATTCACACCCGTGGGAAGGAAGGACCTGCGGTAAAAACCCAGTGGTCATTGGGGGGGGGGGGGGGGGGGGGGGGAGGGGGGGGGCAATACATAGTCTACAAGGTACGCTGAAGAGAGAACTAGGTTCTGGTGATATGAGTTACACAGAAGATATGATTTGTGACCTTCCACCACAGAATGAGACCACGTCATCTAACTTTATTTCCAGAAATCGGCAAAATGTGTGCACAGCGCATTCAGATGCTACAGCAAAAGCACAGTGCAAAGGTCACAATCCAGTTACGGCATTCTCTGAGAAATAGTTTTCATTATGGCCTGAATCATCATCTGTTTACGTCATTGTTGATCAAGCAATTCCACGGTGTCCATGCATTTAGAATTCAGAGTTGTTCCTGACAATTGCAAGATACAAAATGCTGCTTCGGCAAGTAAAACGCCCAACCTTCTACACTTCCAATCACATTCTCCAAATGCTCTCTTTATGTAAACTCTGTTCAATTTTTATGCAAAACTTGCACACACACACAGATACACACACGCGCGCGCGCGCACGCACGCACACACACACACACACACACACATACAGAAGGCTCTATTTGATAAAAAAGAAAAAAAATCGGAAACCTAATTAGTGTCCTGAAAACGTAGAAAATGATTTACACCAGATCCCTTTTTCACCAGATAAAAGCCCTATGGTGACGAAATCACTGTACACTCAAGGGGGCAGATCTATTCGTCAACTGCACGATGTTGTGTATGCGAACCATGAGGCTAAATGCCAAAATATTGTTGTCATCGCTTTCATTTCATTGCTAAATAAGACATTCGTGTCCTTAATCAGTCCAGTTGAGTTGAAAACAAAGCCAGCCTTTGCATGTCATGTTCTGGGGGCAATAAAGTTTGAGAGTACAAACTGCACACAGCAGGGATCATCAAGAGTTCAACCTTACATGGATGAATATGAGGACTTGGAATATTCAATATAGTTATGTTTCATCAGGGAACTCGAAAGACACACGCTGACAAGAACGTTATGTATTGGAGCACAACACTGCCACTTCCAATCCCATTCAGTGCACGCTGTTTTCTGCACACAAGGCAACCTCTGCTCGTGAAGGTATTCAGACTGCATTTCACGTCTACCAGGCACAGGATTCCAGAGGGAGGATCGTCAAAGATTCAGTCACTCTCATTTGTCAATACATGTCCTCATCACGATGAATTTCACACCAAAACCCTCAGGGGTTTTGCTGCCGGCATCCTGGGTTCTCCTGATGGTGGCTGGGTGGGTTCAGTGGACTTTTCCGAGGAAAGGGAAGGGGAGAAGGTATTTTCTGAGGACGAGATCCCAAATATCTTGGGTCACACTTTGGGAAGAAAGGACGAAGGGAATGGGGAAGGGTTTCGAGCAGACTACCGACGGCGCATGATGCATTTGCATGCTTCGAGCACCTGAAATGAATCGGGCAGGGTTTGCAGTTTGTCAGGAAGCCATTCCCCTAGCAGGTTGAACTTATCCACGTATTGTACTACCACCCCGATGGCATACAGATGGAGACCGTCAAAGCAAAGGCCGCATTGGCTAGGCCAAAAGGTTGGCAGAATACCTAGTGGAACTTTCTGATACGTCAGTGAACCTCTGTCGTTGTAGAAGACGTAAGCCATGTTGCTGGAGGCTATGAAGACAGCCTGGTCTCCAAAGCCACAGGCAGCTGGAAAGTACACGTTTTCGTCTAGTTCTTCCTCCGGCATCACGTCACATTCACCTGTGACTACGTTGAACGTCTGCACTATGAAAGAATAGCTTCCTCGGGATGAGTCATCTCCACGGACCATGATGATGATGTCACCAGCGGCAGCCGCTTGGAAACAGGGCCAGTTCTCAGACAGCTGTCCGATCTCCTCCCAGCAGGGGCTTGCGTCACCTCGAAATTTCTGGACAGAGGTCACGGGTCCAGATTGGATGCTTCCTCCCACAAGATAAGCAGAATCCCTCACCGTCACCAGTCGGTGGTTTGTCCGCGTCCAGGCCTCACCCACGCTCTGCCATCGGTCAGTCTTCAAGTTGAGCAGCATGGCTCTGGGAGCGGTGGCCAGCAGGATGCCTTCCTTGACATGGGCCAGGGCTACCGTGTCCTCGAGTTGGTGGTCGATGTTGTAAGGGGAACGGAGACTGTGCCATTTTTCGTTCCGGGACTGCCACTCATAGCAGCGAATGCGATTGAGTTCCAATCCCACAACCACGATGCTTTCCTCTGTGCCTCGCAAGTTTCGACGGTAGGGGGTCCTGTGTACCCACACGGGCTGATGCGGGACACGGGAGGCTTGTTTCCTCAGCGCACCCAGGAAGACTTTGTTGTAGGCGGGATCCGAGAAAAACTTCGGGTTGAGCCTTTCCTTGAGAAGATTTACTGTCAGCTGGTCTAAACGAATTTGTTTAATCATC
>JAWQFJ010012520.1:12500-25000 GCA_034096865.1 Theodoxus fluviatilis | reverse complement strand
ATAATAATAATAATATGATAATTTATCATGCGCACATATCTCACCACTTAGGCGACTCCAGGCGCACACACACACACACATGCACACCCATAAGAAAAGAATGCACACCCTAATACAAAACATTATGGCAGGTGCAAACATGCACACAACAATCAAACATGTATACACATAACATAAGATAATAATCACAATATATACTTCCATACACAGACTGGGATGTTGAAAAAGACCAGTCAAGTCACTGCAGTTACGGGATTGAAACAAAGATAAATAGAGGAAATAATGGGGGGGAAACGTACCTGAATCCATTATAGGGTTAACAGGTGCATTTTGGCCGCGGTTGCCTGGTTGGTGACGAAACGCTCTCCCCCCGCTATCTATCTTGACGGCCACGTGAGCTCAAGAACACTTGCACGTCAGAACTGGGGGCTGTTGCCTCCTTCACACTTGCACGTCAGAACTGGGGGCTGTTGCCTACTTCACACTGACACTGAGGCGTCGTTAACTTCTCTTATATACCCACCTGTAGATAATCTGCTCACGTGATAATTCATCCAATCGGAGTCGACTTCCTCTGGGCGCCACATTGAGGTGCTTCGGTGTCCATGTTGTCAGGGTATCACACAAAATTGAGATTGCAAATATCATTAGCTTTATCTTAGTTTATATTGCATATCACTTTCACTGGAAAGAACTGATATGTACCTATATACACCAGAGGACTCGACTTTCCCACGTTTGTGTAAATGTGACAGCACCGATTTGACCAGTGGTGTGGGGTAGCCAGAGATTAGGTGACGGATATCTATTACGCATTGAACGATTTTCACTGAGCACGATCATCTCCTACTGAAACTTTTGTAAGCTTCTCAATGTCTCTAAGATATGCCTTCTGGGTATGTGTAGCAGAGACCAACCTTTTGCAAGGAACACATACTATCTGGGACCGACATTTCTGTAACAACCTGCAAACCGTCATCACTTGTGGTCTTGTTTTTAAGTTCTTTCTTTCTGTACATATCACCACATGCAATTTATTGTCTTTATCGGGCAGTTCTGCACAGTTGCCAGCCCACAAAGTGAAGAGCACCTCTGTAGAATGGATTTGCAATCAACTCGCTTCCTGAGGGTCTACCAGACTGCCAGATAGCCAGAAAATTCTAAATACTGCTGCTCGCCTAGTCTTCCGCAAGTCCAAACTGGAACACGTCACTCCGCTCCTGAAGACACGCACTGTTATCCAAATTGGAACACGTCACTCCGCTCCTGAAGACACGCACTGTTATCCAAACTGGAACACGTCACTCCGCTCCTGAAGACACGCACTGTTATCCAAATTGGAACACGTCACTCCGCTCCTGAAGACACGCACTGTTATCCAAACTGGAACACGTCACCCCGCTCCTGAAGACACGCACTGTTATCCAAGCTGGAACACGTCACTCCGCTCCTGAAGACACGCACTGTTATCCAAACTGGAACACGTCACTCCGCTCCTGAAGACACGCACTGTTATCCAAATTGGAACACGTCACTCCGCTCCTGAAGACACGCACTGTTATCCAAATTGGAACACGTCACTCCGCTCCTGAAGACACGCACTGTTATCCAAATTGGAACACGTCACTCCGCTCCTGAAGACACGCACTGTTATCCAAATTGGAACACGTCACTCCGCTCCTGAAGACACGCACTGTTATCCAATTCAGGCCAGAGTGAATACGAATACGAACACTTTATTGTAGAGGCCATCGGCCCAGTACAATGACTCAGAATCAAACATTTTCTAATGATATAGACCTTCATTCTGTGAACCCGAGTTTCGCCGGTAGGCGAAGTCTCTAGTGAACTAGAATGATAGACCTTTCTTTAAAATGTTTGAAATAAATAAGAGCTCACACATCTCCCTCTCTCCCTCTCATCACTTGAAAATCATACTGTCAGGCTTCCTTGCATGGTGAGTCATATACAAAAGTGCAGAGTGGAGTACAGAGTTTGCAGCCTGTTCTATCAATGTCTTCACGACGATAGCACAACTTCCTACACCCAGAACCGTTTTCATCTGAATGTGCCCTCCCAATCGCTCCGATCTCGAGATGCTCTCCTCCTAGCTTTTCCTCGCTTTTCCCTCGAGAGTTAAGGCAAAGGATCCTTTTCCGTTTTTGGCCCCCTGACTTCGAGCTCCCTTTCTTTTCAGAGTAGACAGGCCTCTATTTACGAACCTTTCAAGACAGCTCTCAAGACGCATCTTTTTAGAAGATACCTGTCTTAATGTCCCCTTTCCTTTTGGTGACGAGTTGAGCTTCTGAGA
This sequence comes from Theodoxus fluviatilis, assembly GCA_034096865.1. Lineage (NCBI taxonomy): Eukaryota > Metazoa > Mollusca > Gastropoda > Cycloneritida > Neritidae > Theodoxus > Theodoxus fluviatilis. The sequence goes on along the minus strand of JAWQFJ010012520.1, from coordinate 22,689 downwards.
CAAGGTACAGAGTAGAAGGCAGGAGGTGAAAGTTATTCGCTGTTGCAAGCGTGCATGCTTGTGTGTGTGTGTGTGTGTGTGTGTGTGCATGTGTATGTGTGTGTATGTTTGTGTGTGTGTGTTTGTGTGTGCGTGCATGTGCCTCTATCTGTGTGTGCATGTGTGTGTATGTGCATGTGTGTGCGTGTGCATGTGTGTGTGTGTGTGTGAGAGAGAGAGAGAGAGATAGAAAGAGAGAGAGAGAGAGAGAGAGAGATTGACAAGTTTATTATTTCTTTATTCATTTCAGTCCCTTTTCATCATTTTTTCTCTCCCTTGTTTCCTTTTTTAAATATGTAAGATAAATGTCACTGTGTGTGTGTGTGTGTGTGTGTGTGTGTGTGTGTGTGTGTGTGTGTGTGTGTGTGTGTGTGTGTGTGCGTGCGTGTGTGTGTGTGTGTGTGTGTGTTTGTAGCTGAACGAAACCTTGTCTCGTTTTTCTATACACACTGAGTTGTAAGGGAAACACTGTGAGCATCTTGATATGTTTGAAACTGTGCGTTATAAATACAATTATTATCAAATTATTATTTCATTGTTTTGGCAACGATGTTGGTAACGTTGGGATATTGCAGAGTTTGTGCTCGGTCGGTCCGATGAAAGATGGACTAGGAGAGCAATATTTCGTGACATCGACACCGCCATCGGTGCTGTGAAAAAAGTGAGTCACTTTCGCTGGTGCAGATTTTTACGAGAACGGCGTACAAGTTCTTGTACATCGCTGACAGTTATGCATAGCCTATGCTGATGGCTTTGTAGACATATTAGCGTTTGTAGCTGAAAACCCACTCTCTCTAAACGTGTTGTTGTGCTCCCTGTATCTGTTGAAGTTTCAATTAGGAGGCATTACTTTCGGAGCGTCCATCGCAGATCCCGGATGTAGCAAATACTGACAAGTTGATCTGGCCCCACTGTAGACACATTTTCAACATGGTTTGAAAACTACATGTAGCGTGTCAAACATATGTTGATTTTACTACCACCACAATCGCAACGATATGACCCCCACTACAACCGGCAAAATCACGACCACCAGAGTTGTTTTTGAAGTAGTCAGCTGAACGAGTAAAGGAGATCAATCGTACTGTTGTTCGGAGATAACTCGCAAAGAGCTTAACCTTGATCACTATCTTTTGCATATATGTAGTCCTCGGCTCAATATTTGTGCCATAGCGCAATGACAACATTCGCATTAACATTCGTGCAGTTTCCTCCGAAGTTTTGAGAACATTTAATGTGATTTTTCATTCCTGAGCATGAAGATCAGTTCTCAATCAATGCAGAATCGCCTTGGCAATTGTAAATGTATTTCTGTAAACAGATATGTATCAGTACTGTTTATTCATCGCGTCTCTTTGTCCGTCTCTGTCTCAATCTGTCTCTGCCGGTCTCTGTCTCTGTTTCTGTCTGTTTCTCTCTCTCTGTCTCTCTCTGTCTCTCTGTCTCTCTCTCTCTCTCTCTCTCTCTCTCTCTCTCTCTCTCTCTCTCTCTCTCTCTCTTCCTGAATTGTGTGTCGTGAGAGACGCTTCAAGGAATACTCCGTAATCATGATACAAAATAAGTCAGGTGCCTCATGTCACAACTGATATTATATCAGTCATGCCGTCATCAACACATTGATAAGATGATGTTTGGACTAAAGTGTAGCCATGGAATGCTGGGTGTAATGAACGGTCTGTAAAAATACCTCAATGCCGTTGTGCAACATATGCATGAAATAAAAATATTACACATTTTATGTTATATGTTTTAAACAGTGCACACCAACAACATCAATGAAAGACAAAAGAATGATATGTTAATCTTTTTCAGTATTTACTGATAATGCTGAAGTCAGTCCCAACTCATCTCATTTTCAGCTGCTTTGTAATGTTTGCACTGCGTGACTTGTTTGATGTGTTGTGAAGGTTCTGAAATGTGCTGGAATGTGCTGGAATGGGCTGGAATGTGCTGGAATGTGCTGGAATGTGCTGGAATGTGCTGGAATGTGCTGGGATGTGCTGGAATGTGCTGGAATGTGCTGGAATGTGCTGGAATGTGCTGGAATGTGCTGGAATGTGCTGGAATGTGCTGGAATGTGCTGGAATGTGCTGGAATGTGCTGGGATGTGCTGGAATGTGCTGGAATGTGCTGGAATGTGCTGGAATGTGCTGGAATGTGCTGGGCTGTGCTGAAATATGCTGGGATGTGCTGGAATGTGCTGGAATGTGCTGGAATGTGTTGGGATGTGCTGGGATGTGCTGGAATGTGCTGGAATGTGCTGGAATGTGCTGGGATGTGCTGGAATGTGCTGGGATGTGCTGGAATGTGCTGGAATGTGCTGGAATATCGTGCTCTTACGTCAGTCTCCTCGCCCTTGTCGTTTCTTAGTTACGTGACGTAGTCAGGGTGAACTGGGCTTTCGCAATGTCACGTGACGTAGTCAGGGTGAACTGGGCTTTCGAAATGTCACGTGACATAGTCAGGGTGAACTGGGCTTTCGAAATGTCACGTGACATAGTCAGGGTGAACTGGGCTTTCGAAATGTCACGTGACATAGTCAGGGTGAACTGGGCTTTCGAAATGTCACGTGACATAGTCAGGGTGAACTGGGCTTTCGAAATGTCACGTGACGTAGTCAGGGTGAACTGGGCTTTCGCAATGTCACGTGACATAGTCAGGATGAACTGGGCTTTCGAAATGTCACGTGACGTAGTCAGGATGAACTGGGGTTTCGAAATGTCACGTGACATAGCCAGGGTGAACTGGGCTTTCGAAATGTCACGTGACATAGCCAGGGTGAACTGGGCTTTCGAAATGTCACGTGACATAGTCAGGGTGAACTGGACTTTCGAAATGTCACGTGACGTAGTCAGGATGAACTGGGCTTTCGAAATGTCACGTGACATAGCCAGGGTGAACTGGCTCGAAATGACACGTGACGTAGACAGGGTGAACTGGGCTTTCGCAATGTCACGTGACATAGTCAGGGTTGAACTGGGCTTTCGAAATGTCACGTGACATAGTCAGGGTGAACTGGGCTTTCGAAATGACACGTGACGTAGACAGGGTGAACTGGGCTTTCGCAATGTCACGTGACATAGTCAGGGTTGAACTGGGCTTTCGAAATGTCACGTGACATAGTCAGGGTGAACTGGGCTTTCGCAATGTCACGTGACATAGTCAGGGTTGAACTGGGCTTTCGAAATGTCACGTGACATCGTCAGAGTTGAACTGGGCTTTCGAAATGACACGTGACGTAGACAGGGTGAACTGGGCTTTCGAAATGGCACGTGACATAGTCAGGGTTGAAATGGGGTTTCGAAAGGTCACACGACACCGTTCGAGTTACTTCGACAACAATCGAGCCCTTCCTCGTTGTTCTTGAAGGTTCTAGAAGCCTGTAAAAGATAAATAAAGCGGTGCGGTCGTATGTGAAGAGAGCGCGCGATGAAGAGACAAGTGAAAGCGACACAAGGCAGCGATATTATCCTCACCTGATGGAGCCCCTGTGGATGCAATGCAGTCTAGCAAAGAGAGGAACTTCATGAGAAAATAATTGTATACTCCCAACCTGCCCTGACGTGGCATTTCCACAAACGAAGGCATCTTTCTAGGTAAACAATCAAAAAGATGTTATTAATAAAATAATGAATCATTATCATCATCACCACCATCACCACCATCATCATCATCATCATCATCATCATCATCATCATCTTCATCATCATCATCATCATCATCATCATCATCATCATCATCATCACCACCATCATCATCATCATCATCATCATCATCATCTTCATCATCATCATCATCATCATCATCATCATCATCATCATCATCATCATCATCATCATCATCATCATCATCATCATCATCATCATCATCATCATCATCATCATCATCATCATCATCATCATCGTTATTGTTGTTATCATCATTACCATTATCATCATCATCATGATAACAATAACAATCATCATCGTTATTGTTGTTATCATCATCTATCATTATCATCATCATCATGATAACAACAACAATGATAATGAGGATGAAGATGATGATGATGATGATGGTAGTGGTGGTGGTGGTGGTGGTGGTGGTGGTGGTGGTGCTAGTAATGATGGTGGTGGTGGTGGTGGTGGTGGTGGTGATGGTGGTGGTGGTGGTGGTGGTGGTGGTGGTGGTGGTGGTGGTGGTGGTGGTGGTGATGGTGATGGTGGTGGTGATGATGATGATGATGATGATGATGATGATGATGATGATGATGATGATGATGATGATGATGATGATGATGATGATGATGATGATGATGATGATGATGATGATGATGATGATGATGATGATGATGATGTAAATTTGTAAAACGCCATTTCAAAAGGTCTATCTCCTCAGGGCGCTTCACAAAGTTACATTCCCCATCCCCATCCCTTTCCCACCCCCTACTCCCCCACACCCTTTCCCCGTATCCCATTTTCCATTGTGGCATAGCCACCATAGGGGTTCCGTGGCCGAGCGGTTAGCGAGCTGGACCTGCAGTCGCGTGCGGCTAGTGGGTGCGGCGTTCGAAGCTGTGCGGATTCTAGAGTTGCATCCTTGAGCAAGGTGCTTTACTTACATTGCTTCTCCCCACCCAGGAGTAAAACGGGTACCTGTGAGGGCTGTTGGAAGATTGTGAGAGATGACTTTGGCGCTTTCATCCGCAGCCTAGTTTCATGCTCCCCAGGGAGTTGAGATGATGTTGGAGTGATAAAAAGAGGTAGCCCGATGACCAGGCGGTAAATGTGTGCGGTTTGAGCATCCATCAATGGGTGAAAAAGTCGCAATAAAAAGGAACACCTTTACATTTTACCATAGCATGATTGGAAGCAGTCTGTCTTTAGGGCCCATTTCAATGCAGTTCTGAGACTGGCGGGAAGTCTGTTCCGGGCTGACAAGGCCTCCTGGGAAAAAGCCCGTTGACCAGTGTAGATTTCGTCCTAGCAGCCTGCAGCTGACCACTGTCTGCAGGGGTTTCCGGTCACGTGTAGGCTGATATGGTGGGATCATCTCCTGTAAGCAGCTTGGAGCAGCCCCAGTTACCGAGGAGAGAGTCATGACAGCCAGCTTATCGTAATTATCATCAAACATTGTATTGCAGCTCTCATTGTCTCCCTGATGTCGGCATGGACATTGCTGTCCTCTCTTTGCTTCTCAGAGAGTGTAAGCTGCTTTTCTGTTAAAATGCCATTTCCTCTACTGCTAGCGTGTCACATGTTTGTAGTCTGTTTTTTCAAGTGTCGAGCATCAATAGTAATGTCAAGGTCGCGTGGTATGCTGTTGATTGTCCCCTAAGTACCTGGCTGAAGAGTGAATTGATTCCAGGTGTGTCATACTAAGTTGCTAATCTGACAATGGTGGAAACAAACTTTCGATGTTGTTTGAGAACTGCGTGTAAGATGTGACAAATAGGTTTGTTTCACGATCATCGCCACCAGCACCACAAACAGCAGCACCACAATCAGCAGAACCAACAGTTATTTTGGTAGTAGTTAGCTTAATAAATAAAGGAGATGACTCACACTGTTGTTCAGGGAAATTCACGGAGTGCAAACTTTGTTTGCTGGCTCGTGGATTTACGTAGTTCTCAGCACAGTATCTTTGTGTCAAAGTTCAAACGAACACACTCACAGGAGCGTTCGTCCACACTATCGTCTCACCTGTCTTCAGTCAAAAGACAGGATGCAGGACTGTAGGTCCAAAAGAGAGTTAACCTTTGGCTGCCGACCAAATTCCAAAGGAGTTCCTTTCCTCTGCATCATAAGTCCATCCGAGGCGACGTGCTTTTGGAGTCTTTTGCTACAGTGGTTGTGGAATGCTAGTGTGGCGGTGCCAGGGGTAAGGCAGGTTCCTGGAGATTGAGAACTCAGGGAGGAAGACGAGGGGAGGTGTTTCCTCTAGTTTAGGCTCAGGTCGTCGTGGTCTGACTGGGTCTGCAGACTGTCCCTCCGCATCAATGAAATGCGCGGACGCCAGGGGAGCAAAGATTATAGGTTACACAAAGATAGCTCATGCCGAGCTTTTGCTATATAAAGTTACAAGACGCTCGGAAACGCAGCGCCCCAAGCGGGAATGAATATGGGTGAATCAAGGGAAGTAATCACACCGCTTAGAGACATGTAAAAACTGCTTGTTTGTCGACGCGTTTCTGATGCGTTCCGATCCTGTTTGTGAATAAATGTACGGTGTAATTTGTAATAAAATGATTTGCTGCAATAATGGGGGTGTTTTGGCTTTGTGTTTTGTAGCAGGCGTTGTGAAATCGAAATATTTGGTTCATCGAAATAGATGGTTCTGCGCATGTCCGTGAGCCTATAGTCCGTTTTAACATTGCTCTGTCAGTGGAGACGCTACTGACTTCGCACGCCCGGGGAGTTATGCCAAAGATTCGGCCGCGTTAAAGCATGCAAAAATATTAATTAGATTAAAATAGGTGGCTAGCAGACGAACGCAATCGAACGGTAGCGTCTCCACTGACAGAGCAATGTTTAAACGGACTATAGGCTCACGGACATGCGCAGAACCATCCATTTCGATGAACCAAATATTTCGATTTCACAACGCCTGCTACAAAACACAAAGCCAAAACACCCCCATTATTGCAGCAAATCATTTTATTACACATTGCACCGTAAATTTTATTCACAAACATGATCGGAACGCATCAGAAACGCGTCGACAAACAAGCAGTTTTTACATGTCTCTAAGCGGTGTGATTACTTCCCTTGATTCACCCATATTCATTCCCGCTTGGGGCGCAACGTGTCTCGATCCTCACAACAATGAGCTAATGAACTATCTTTGTGTAACCTATAATCTTTGAGGGGAGCCAGCCTTGGGATCTGCTGTCTTAATTTAATCTCAGTCTGTCATTTGGCTTGTGTTTCTTAATGATCAAATACTTAAGTGAAATTATTTGTTTAAGTGTTGCCAAGTATGGCACAACAAAGTCTATCGAATGAATATGCAACTTGGAAATTAGTAGTCTTAATGAAAAGAAAACATCACATTTGTCTCCAAGGGCGGATCAGTTCATTGGGGGGGGGGGGGGGGGGGGTTGGGTTTTTCCAAACTTTTTTTAGGAGGGGGGGGGGTAAGGCTGTGAAGGCGTGAAGCGCTGAACCGACGGCGCAAAGCGCCTAGTTTGCTAGGGGGGTCCGGGGGCATGTTCCCCCGGACAATTTTGAAAACCAGGATGCAAAATGGTGCAATCTGGTGCATTCTGATGATGATCATTGCCAGTTTGGGATCAGAAAACACCACCCACCCACTCACCCACCCACCCCCGAAAAAAAAACTTTTTTTTTTGCTGTTGGGGGGTGGGTTTTCCGGAAACCCCAGAACACCCCCCCCCCCCCTCGTCCGCCCCTGGTCTCTGAACGATAACAGAATCATACTTAGCGCGCGTAAGGACCGCAGGAGGGACGGTTCGCAGTCACACGTCAAGTCCCATTAACAAGTGATGGGAAAGGCCGCTCTGCGACCCTCCCATTCTAATTAGGCAGGAGACTACATAGTGGGCTGGTCATACAGAATGCCTGCCTGCCTGCCTGCCTTCCTGCCTACCTGCCTATCCATCCATGTACCCACCTATTTACCTAACTTCCCACCTGCATACATACTTTTCCATATCTATACCTAGTGTGGTGGAGTGGAATAAGGCATGATGGTAGCAGAGCGCAAGTATGAGACAAAATCGTAGCTGCTTTCCACAACTTTATTTTTCAAGCATGGGTACAGGAGCTGCTGGCTGGTCCGAGGCCCAATGATAATGGCCTGGACCAACCCAAGACCGTGGTGGCAGTGGTCTCTCTAGACTGTGGTGGCAGTGGTCTCTCTAGACTGTGGTGGCAGTGGTCTCTCTCGTCTTCTGTGCCGTTCCCCCTTCAGAAAGAAATGCACGGACCTCACAGGAGCCAGGGTGTAGATTACTTCCCAGATCCTAACCCTGGTTCCTGGGTTGTGCTTACATTTGGCAGAAAAGAGATATTACTTAATTTAACTTTCTTTTAAATGACTTCTTACAAATGTTGCCTCATTCAGTATAACACAGTCTATTGAATGAATCATATGCCGTTGCAAGTGGTTGTCTTGTTAAAGAGGAAACATCAGATTTATAGTAGAGCGGTCAGCTGGTCAGCTTGCCTTACAGAAAGAATGGGGAAGGGGAGTTGTAGAGAGGTCTGACACACAAAGAGATCTGACACACAGGATAGGGGGGTGGGGAGAGACAGAAGCAGGGATAACTGAATAGAGGATGAGCACAGCAGATGTACAATACACTTGGTAATAGGTGCACCTTATAATAATAATAATAATAATAATAATAATAATAATAATAATAATAATAATAATAATTTATAGTATTTATAATGCGCCTTATCCAGTGGTTCTAAGCGAATGTGACAACAGATAAAACAAAAAAGACAGTAGCATACACATTTGCATACATATGCTCTGTACATACACATAGTCAACCATTCTTAGAAAGAAGAAAAAAAAACATACGACCCAACATTTCACAAACAAATCACAAATAAGCAGTCAAGCAAAAATATACAAGTATGTACACAAATGTCCAAATCAAATGTCAAGAAGGCAGGGCTAGGACGGGGGGGGGGGGGGGGGGGGGGGGGGGGAGAGAGAGAGAGGAGGGGAGGGGAGGGGGGAGGAGTTGGAACATGTTCTAACTAACTCGTTTCAAATATTGCTGGAAAAGATGTGTTTTAAGATTAGACTTGAAGGAGATGATAAAATCGGAGTGTCTGACATGGTGAGGCAGTGAATTCCAAAGATGAGGACCGTAGAATGAGAAAGAGCGGAAGCCATGAGATTTGCGATTGTAGTCACCTGGGATGAGGAGTCGGGTGTCAGCAGAAGAACGGAGTGTGCGAGCAGGAATGTAACGAAAAATAAATTGAGAAAGGTAGGCGGGAGCAGATTCAGTGAAAAAGTAGTAGCACAAGAGTGCAGCTTTGTAGTCGATGCGGTCAGGAACAGGCAACCAGTGCAGATTTATCATGAGAGGAGTGCAAGGTTGTCTGTGACGCACTCTATAAATGAGGCGGGCGGCACAGTGCTGGACTTTCTGCAGAGGTTGGAGAGTAGTGTCAGGACAGCCTATCAGAAGAGAGTTGCAATAATCTATTCTAGACAGAATACAGGACGATACCAGGGGTTTTGTAGCTTCTACTGTAAGAAACGTTCTGATGGAACCTATTCTTCTGATCTGGTAGTAGCAGGTTTGGCAGACTTTGGCGATGTGTTGCTTCATTGAGAGGTGAGAGTCCATGATGAAACCAAGGTTTCTGGAACTGTTGGAGAAAGTGATTTCTGTAGACCCTATTGTGATAGTAGAAGGAGGAGTAGGATTCACAGCAGCAGATCCAGAAAAAGAAGAGCTTCAGTTTTTTCATTGTTCAACTTTAACTTGTTTGTAGACATCCAGGCTTTAATATCAGAAGAACACTTCTCAAGAGTATGCACCAGTTCTTGGCTTTCTGTGGGCTTGCATGCTTGTTCAAGTTGTGTGTCGTCTGCAAAAAGATAATGGTTGACTGCATGTTGCTGGATGACAGTGGACAGAGGAGTAGTGTACAGTACAAAGAGAACAGGCCCCAGCACCGAGCCCTGCGGGACACCGTAAAGCAGAGGAGACGGAGGAGAAGATAGGTTGTTGACAGACACATACTGAGTACGGTCTTGGAGGTAGGACTGGAACCACTGAAAAGCTGTAGAGCGAATGCCAAAACAGTTTCAAGACGAGACATAAGAACAGAGTGGTCGATTGTATCAAATGCGGCAGAGTTGTCTAAGAGAAGCAGTATAGAGAGTTTATCATTATCCAGAGAGAGAGAGAGGATATCATTCACAACACGGAGCAAAACTGTTTCGGTGCTGTGGCCGGTGTCGCAGGATATTTCGGAACCGGACGAATGGGAACCATTCCGATTTATCCTGGCCCTGGTGGCAGGATTTTTCGGAACCATTCCGATTAATCCTGACTCTAGTGGCAGGATATTTAGGAACCATCAGGATATTTCGGAACCGTCTAGAAGGTCATTAGCCGACATACCTTTGTGACTTTACGACTTTTTCTAAACAGATTTTGATGAGTTTCTCACACTTT
>JAWQFJ010012520.1:0-10000 GCA_034096865.1 Theodoxus fluviatilis | reverse complement strand
AGGATCAGGCAGCAGACTCGAAGACAAACGATCTAGGCAGCTGCAGGTGTGTATTCATCTCTCACCCTGCCTTCTAGAGACGCGCGCAGCTCTCGAAAAACTCATCATAAGTCACGACTCCACCGGGAGTGCAGTGGTATCATCCTTGCTGTTGGACATCCGGGGCCGGAGCGGTGAGTGACGACAACATGGCGGCCTAAAAACTCTCACCTCGTTATCGCAGGCAGATATATCGCGCGCGTCATCATGTCAGGTGGGACTGGCTGTGTGCTCAAGAAGGCTTAGCTGATTGTGGAGATTTGCAGCTTGCCTTTGGACCTACAAGAGGGAGCAGCCGAGAGGGGAGAAAGCTGAAGATTTCACACAGACAGTTGTCGTCGAGGTGGTAGAATTTGGATGGGCGTAAACATCGCGCTCCTCTGAAAGAGATAGTCTTCCTTGAGCGACCGCGCAATTAGTGCTGTCTCGTTAGCGTGAGGTGCCACGCTCTGGAAATGTTTTGCTTTGTCTGTTATTGCTGCCAAGGCGACACGATTCAACCACGCACAGAAGACAATTAGATAGCCGATTGAGAAAGTATTCTTTTTCGTGGTTGATAGTCGAGTAATTCCTTTCCAAACAGGAGGCCACTTTTCCAAAGAGAAAACGTGATGATGTCGTGTCTATGTGAAAAGATAAGGTTGTCGTCTTAACGACTAGGAGGTTTACGTGCAGTCAGCATTAATTAATAAAAATTGGCTCATCCTTTTTTTTCTTTAGTTGCTTGAAACCACCGTGGCAGAGTGAACTAGCTGACCTTTTCAATTTCCTAACATAGTATCATGGCAGTGAAGCGAACTATTTCAAAATAATTTAAACACAAATATCCCTCTTACTTTCATCCGAAAACACACTCTCTTCTTATCATGCCAGCAGCGTTGAGATATGCATATGGACGTTTGTTTCAACCATATATGTACATATATAACTATAGATATACATCTCAAAAGCCACTTTAGACAAAATGCTCTGTGGCGTCATTGTACCGCCACCAAACAAACAAGCAACCTGATATGCAGATGACTGACGTCGATGTCTCGCATTTGCAAACGACCGACGACTCTCAGCTACGTCTGTCCCGGTGTAGCGTAGCCGATGGTTCATCGTAGCGGATGGTTCTGCGCATGTCCATGAGCCGGAAGTGACAACAACACGTTCTTGCTATAGTCCGTTTAAACATTGCTCTCGCACTGACTTTGCACGCCCGGGGAGTTATGCTAAGATCCGGCCGCGTTAATGTATCTGCGTTTTGTGACAAACGTCTTGCTCGGCGGTACTGTACTCCATGCACCTTAACGGTCTGCGTGATTCGGGTGTAATCTTAAGCTAAACGACGTTTATTGGCGCTGCTGAAATGGTCGAAGTCGGAAACATTCGGAACGTCGTTTAGTTTAAGATTACACCCGAATCACGCGGACCGTTAAGGTGCATGGAGTACAGTACCGCCGAGCAAGACGTTTGTCACAAAACGCAGATACATTAACGCGGCCGGATCTTAGCATAACTCCCCGGGCGTGCAAAGTCAGTGCGAGAGCAATGTTTAAACGGACTATAGCAAGAACGTGTTGTCACTTCCGGCTCATGGACATGCGCAGAATCATCCGCTACGATGAACCATCGGCTACGCCATTCTGTAAACCCGAGTCAGTAGTATTGACTCTGGCACAGTTCGCAATGAATGCGTAATAGGCTTGACCCTTCGCATTACAGCCTTGCGCCAAAAATAGTTCGTTCTGATACTATTTTTCTCTCCACTTTTTACAGAAATCATTCAGATGTCAAAACTTGTTTCCATTTCAATACAAACATTTTATTGTATCGAATAAACGCTTGTTTGTTGTCTCAACAAGAGTAAGTTAAGAGTTTTGTGCAAAATAGTCTTAGAACTACTTTAACGGCGTATGTCAGGGAGCACATCGGCTATCCCACAAGTCTCTCGTGTGACCTCCGTTTGCATAAAGTGGCCGAAAACCTTCCATCACGTGATGTCAACAGTGCTAGAGATACTTTTGCCGGTAGGCGAAATCTCTAATTTACTAGAATGCGGCTACGCTACACCGGTTCCAGTGCGCAAATACGGAATTTCGTCATTTCTGCGCATGCTCGGCGACGTAACAATGGAAATTGGGAGAAGACATGCGCAGTTGTTGTCAGTGCCGTGTGAGTGCTCGAGAGATTAGATTTAGAGGTGATGCTTGCTTCCGTGGTTCAGGATGGATGGATGAATGAATACATTTACAATAAATTAGATAAAAAATAATTAATGAATGAATAGATGGTATATGAATGAATGAATGAATGAATGACTGAATGAATGAACGAACGAACGAATGGATTTTTACGGTCTATCAGCTTCTGTAAGCTATTTGAGGTCAAGGAATTTCCCTAGTTCTAACTATAAGTCTTTTACGAATGGCGCAGGAAGACGCCGAGTCTAATTTTACTTCCAGTCCAAGAGGGGGAGTGTGAATGTGTGTGTGTGTGTGTGTGTGTGTGTGTGTGTGTGTGTGTGTGTGTGTGTGTGTGTGTGTGAATGTGTGTGTGTGTGTGTGTGTGTGTGTGTGTGTCTGTGTGTGTGTGTGTGTGTGTGTGTGTGTGTGTGCGCGCGCGCGCGCGCGCGCGCGTTTGTTGCAGCATAGTATACACTAGTTTTCGCCTTCAAATTTCCTTACAAGTCCATGCCTGGCCAAGTGGCACACGTAAGAAATCAGCACTACGCCTCTTGCTGTTTATAGCTGCACTGACGATTATAGGGTTTGACACTGTGAGATCACAAAGGCAAAACAGAAAATCACGTAGGGAATTCACAGATGTACCTGACCAACGACACTATCTAGTGTCTTTGATCTGACTCACCGTGGTTCGCTCTTGAGGTCATGGCGATTACGTAATGATCTAATTTAGTTACTGGAAAGAAGACGTAGAACATGTGTAGAAACCATTAAATTTAACTTTTTATCGCATTTCCTGCAACAACAACAGTTTTATCATTCAACTGTATCTCCAAGGCAACATCAAGCTTCCCCTCATGAGGATTCGGCGCTCTCACGATGAAACGGTTCCAGTTTTTTCCTTCCAGTCCCAGAGGCAAAAAGGACTTGGAGGAGATGTATGAGCGAGGAAGATGAAAACAGGCAAAAGGACTTCGAGGAGACGTATGAGCGAGGAAGCTGAAAACAGGCAAAAGGACTTCGAGGAGACGTATGAGCGAGGAAGATGAAAACAGGCAAAAGGACTTCGAGGAGATGTATGAGCGAGGAAGATGAAAACAGTCAGGAAGGAGAAGAAAGTTCTCAACCAGCACGTAAACAATGACGCCATCACAGATTAGGCATGAACATCATTGCTCCTACAGCACGTGCGTGAAAATCACGTCTCGCCAACAGACGGCGCGAACGTGCAAGAAGCGTGCCTGAAAGTACGAACACGCAGAGACACTTCGCAGGCGACAGCACTGGCGACAAAGCAGCGATGCTCAGCCAGTCTGATACGTAGGAGAAAACGGTGCTTGTCTCTGTTGAACACCAGAGCGATTCTCAGTGGTGCTCAGCGGTGTTGCTTGAGCCAACCGTCCATGAAACTGGGACTTAAAAATACATGAGTGTTCATTTTTGTAAGCATCCTGTGAGTCCGCTTACGTGCATCGAGTTAAATCCTCTAATACAATGAATCTGTATCAAGGGAGTTTTAACAACAATTACAGTTTTTCAAAGATGCCATAATCTGTGTGAAAATAAATAAGAGAATCAAAGAAAAGCCGACCATGCCATTACAAGGAGATTAATTTGAATTTGGGATCCAAACTCCTTTTCATATATCAGAGGGCTGTGTCGTCGATGACACAAGAACAGACGCAGAAAGTCAACTTATTTCCAAGGACAACAATTTTACTCAACACCGCTGAGCTTTGGCGTGTTGTTGTCGAGTTTGTTGCCAAGGGGTTACAGCAGCGTGACCATGTCCGTACTGAACACCTTACGTCTACTTTACAGCGGGAAGCAATCTGTGTTGACTATGGGAAGCTCAGGCTCCTTTCAGATCAGTGCCTGAGGCATGACTTTCCACAGATTGGATAACTCGGACGTAAACATCAGCAGGCTATTAGCAGGGGAGGTGAAGATGATAGGGAGACTGTTCACTGCTTCACCCATTATTGAAAACCAAAGTTTCTCCACAGAAAACAATACCCTCGTTGCGCGTCCAATCAGTTCTTGTAATAACTATGTTTCCAAAACCTGACAGTGCTTTTACGTCTCAGTGTTGATAAAGACTCCTGTATGGTTGCACCAATCACTTTTGAACGATACCGGAAGCGCCCTTTGTGTTGCTTTGGATTGCTTTGGGTTGCTTTGGGTTGCTTTGGGTTGCTTTGTGTTGCTTTGGATTGCTTTGGATTGCTTTGGGTTGCTTTGGGTTGCTTTGAATTGCTTTGGGTTGCTTTGGGTTGCTTTGGGTTGCTTTGGGTTGCTTTGGATTGCTTTGGGTTGCTTTGGATTGCTTTGGGTTGCTTTGAATTGCTTTGTATTGCTTTGGGTTGCTTTGTGTTGCTTTGGAATGCTTTGGGTTGCTTTGGGTTGCTTTGGGTTGCTTTGGATTGCTTTGGATTGCTTTGGGTTGCTTTGGGTTGCTTTGGATTGCTTTGGGTTGCTTTGGATTGCTTTGGGTTGCTTTGGATTGCTTTGGATTGCTTTGGGTTGCTTTGGATTGCTTTGGGTTGCTTTGGGTTGCTTTGGATTGCTTTGGGTTGCTTTGGATTGCTTTGGGTTGCTTTGGATTGCTTTAGATTGCTTTGGGTTGCATATCCATGGTATGGGAAACCCACCTCTGATATCGATAGTGTGTGTGTGTGTGTGTGTGTGTGTGTGTGTGTGTGTGTGTGTGTGTGTGTGTGTGTGTGTGTGACCGGGTGAAGTGAAGCCCGAAGCCTTTACATGGACTCTCTCTCTCTCTCTCTCTCTCTCTCTCTCTCTCTCTCTCTCTCTGCCCCCTCCCCCCACCCCCCACCCCCACCCCCACCCCGACATTGGTTCTTCTCTCTCCTCCCTCTACCATGTATCCTGCGTCTTAGATGTCCATGTTATATAGGTTGTAAGACCAGCCTACTATGTAGCATATCAGTCCGGGAGGGTTGCAGAGCGGCCTTTCCTATCGTTTGTTCACTGGACTTGACATGTAACCGTGGACAGTTCCCTCCTGTTGTTCTCACACGCTAGGCCTAAATTGTTAGATACAAGAGACAAAGTTGATGCTTTCTCTAAATTAAGACATTTGATTGCAATGGTGCAATAATCATTCGGTTGACTGTGTTGTGCCTGATGAGGCAACACTTGGTATGAATAATTTCAGTTAAGTATAAGGCAGCACTAAGCCTTTTTCTATCATTAGGAAAACACAACCCAGAGACAGGCTGAGATCGCCACCGCTGATCTCAAGCCTGGCTCCCCTGAGGTCCGCGCATTTCTTTGATAAGGAGGGACTGTCGGCAGGTCAAGGGAGACCCCATCCCATCTGGGGGAGAGGCCACTGCCACCACAGTCTTGGGTTTGGTCTAGGCCATTACCATCCTGCCTGGGACCAGCCAGGAGCTCCTATACCCATGGGTAACAATAAAGTTGTGGAATGCAGCAGCGATTTTGTCTCATGCCTGGGCCCTTGTCCCATCAAGCCTTGCCTCCACCCCCATCACACACACACACACACACACACACACACACACACACACACACACACACAATCACACACACACACACACACACACACACACACACACACATTTATCCTAACTTCACTGGGTGCTTTGATTCTGCGCCTGAAGAAGGATCCACTGTAGACAATTTAGCATGTTGCGTATCCGATATTTAAAGCTACTGAAAATGTGAAATCACACGAAAAACTATGCACAAATCTCACACAAGTCTTAGCACAAACAAAGAAGATCGAGTTTCTTTTGTCTTCAGACAGAACAGAACACAGCCAAAGCAAAGTACGTGCAGCTTGGAGTTACACCGCCGTCTGAGTCAATATGGTAATTTTCAGCATGCGGACTGAGTGGCATTTCTCCCGTGCAATCGAGGCGGGAGGTGTGCAGGAACACGCAGGGGCGAAAGCAGACACGACCGTCAGAGCAAACTCATCACTCCGTCCCAATCATCAAAGGGCCGCACGGTGCACCGCGGTACCCCAGCATGCACTGAAGAAACACTTCACCTGTCCTTTTAATTGCCATCCCTCTCCGCGCAAAATGCCTGCTTAACCCGCACCGGTGTCGAGCTAAGAAAGTTCCCCCGTGTGGAATCTCATCCTTGAGTTGGGCGAGCATGTGTTAAGAAGGGAATTTTGGGTCGTATTGTGATTCATTAGTGCTGATCTAATCAGGATGAAGCTTGTGCTGAATGCAGGTCATTTATAAATGTGTAAAGGGAGTTTTTAACGATAATCATATTTACTGACGGACAAACTTCGAAAACACACTTTTCGTGAATGCTGACACTCACAAATATTTTCTAACATTACTTTGCATGTATATACACTTTAAATATGCTACCATGGTTTCAGAAATAAACACACACACGCGCGCGCCACACACGCACGCACACAGAGGCATAACCATTCAATGGTAGTCTGTGCAATTACTCATTTCCAGTCATAGGGTTGCTCTCTTCTTCTATCTCTCTATCTATCTATCTCGGAGGAGGGGGAGTTGGGGGAGGGGGAGTCGGGGGAAGGGGGAGGTCTGAGGGGGGAGGGGGAGGGGGGAGGAGAGATAGGAGGGAAGAGACTCAAAACTGGGAGGTGTGGGAAGAAGAAAGGGGCTATTCTATAGGAGAGGGGAAGCTATATTCAGCACATGTTTATCTTGACAAAGGCTGTTGACAAGGAGCAACGCAAGCGCATTTCTATCTGTAATCAAATGGATAAAAAGCAGCAAATGACTGTACTTGTTCCTGAAGCATGCGCTTGGTTGTGTGTGAAGTGAGTGTGTGTGTGTGTGTGTGTGTGTGTGTGTGTGTGTGTGTGTGTGTGTGTGTGTGTGTGTGTAGTAAGAGTGTGTGCGTGCGTGCGTGCGTGTGTATATGTGTTGGTGAACGTGCACGTGTGAGCATAATAGAGCGTGCTCCAAACCAAGATTCGAAGCTGTTTCACTGATATTTGTAAGTAAAAAGGGAAGGAAATATTGGAGATGAATCAGAATAACAAGATACTCAAATGAGAGGATAACTCCTCTTTCTTGTGCATTTGCAATTAGTTTTTAAGTTTCTTTGGCATATACTTTCGAAGTGGCCAGTGAGATATACCCTCCGAAGTTAGTCTCCAGTTATGTTATTGCTCTGTGTGATTTTTGGAGTTGTTTCCATCCGCTCAATGTTATCAAGTGCGAGAAAGTCGGCTTTCTGTTTCACCTAAAAGCATTGAAAATGTTAATTTCTGTCTTGTCTTGTCACTGTATGACTGAATATACCATTTGAGCACTGACACGTTCAAAACAGAGCCTTACTAAATGTCGTTTTAATGCTCTACCTATGACCAACACACAAAAGACTGTTTGGCCTTCCTAAATTGTCTTCTCATATTTCCAGAGGGGGATGGGTGGGTGTTACAAAACCAACAACGAGGAGGTGGGAGGATGAGTAAGCGGTGTCAGAAGGCGAGAAAAACTTAGCAAAAGGTGCAAAGGGGGTGGGGGTGGAGTTGTAGATCTGGTGGTGATAGAGAGGTGCTTGGAAGACGATATGGGACAAGGTGGGGGTGGGGGAGAGAAGGCGTGAGGATGAGTGAAGAGGGGAGGGAAGTTGAAGGAGGGAGGTGATGACAGCTGCGAGACAGGGCAAGTGTGGGTGGAGGCGACACCCCGATGAAAGGGCCATGACTCCACAGTTTGCTGATGACCCTGGAGAGGGCGGTGGGCGTGTCTTGGTCCCCAGTGTAAATGTCAGCTCTGCTTGTCCTGCCTCAGTCACTGCCATCTCTCTCTCTCTCTCTCGCCCCCCCCCCCCCCCACTCTGTCTCTCTCCCTCTCTCTCTCTCTCTCTCTCTCTCTGTGTCTCTCTCTTTGTCTTTCTCTCTGTCTCCCTCTTTGTCTCTCTCTTTGTCTTTCTCTCTCTCTGTCTATCTTTTTGTCTTTCTCTCTCTCTCTCACTCTCTCTCTCTCTCTCTCTCTCTCTCTTCTCTCACTTGAATTGAACATGGGCAGTCAACCGGTGTCACAGGAGATAGAGACAGAGAAAGTGAGTGTACAAACCAAAATAATTTGGAATGGTCATTTAGTAGATGACTGTCAATATGGTCGGGGAAGGTCTTGCAGAGTCTGGAGTGAATGAATTGCTGGAAGAAAGTATATTTGATGTAGATGCTGCCACCAGAATCATTTCAGAATCAATAGTGAGTGCAGTGGATCTCATGAAGAGAACTTTCAGGACTGCAAATAGGAATAACCGCAGATGGTTTGATGCTGAATGTTTTCAATGCAGGAGAGAAACTAGAAAGTGTCTACGGAAGTATCTTAGAACACATACTGAGTTGGATAGGGTCTTGTTTTTAAAGAACAGGAAACGATACAAGGAACTATTAGAACAAAATAAGAATGGATACAGACAAATAATAACAACGAATTTAATTGATAATGTAAGGGATACACAGCAACAAAAATAAGATATCTTCAGGCATTCCCTGTGAGGCATGGGTACGACACTTTCAGGAAGTGTTTCAAGCCCCACTTGAGTTAACCGGCACAGAGGATACAACCATACAGTCTTTAGATGACAACACTACGGAACAAAACTCAGATTTGCTAGATGCAAACATTACTCTTTTGGAAACAACAGAGGCAATCAAGCTACTGAAAACGGGAAAAGCGGCAGGTACAGACAATATCCTGGGAATTATGATTAAGAGTGCCTCAGGTGTTCTAACCCCTTACCTGTACAAACTGTTTAATGCCATTTTCTGTGCAGGCTCGTTCCCGAGGCAGTGGGCAGAGTCTATTATTGTCCCGCTACATAAGAAAGGCTCTCTCATGGACCCTAATAACTATCGTGGTATATCCTTGACTAGTAATCTCAGCAAAGTTTTCATACACATCTTAAAGAACCGTATACAGAATTGGGTAGATGATAATGAAATCATAGGTGAAGAGCAGGCGGGATTCAGAAGAGGTTATTCAACAATCGATCATGTGTTTGTACTGCACGGTCTGGTGAAGAGATATCTGTCACGGAGAAAAATTTATTTGTGGCATTTGTAGATTTTAGCAAGGCATTCGATACAGTAAAGAGACTTACCTTGTGAAGTATTCTTGAACGAATGGGCATGTCCACAAAACTGGTACGGATGTTAAAGTCACTTTATGTGAACCTAAAATGTTTGAAATTCGATGAAACTATGTCATAATTTTTTGAGTGTTTTGATGATCTGAAACAAGGGTGTAAATTAAGCTCATTACTGTTTTCTCTTTTAATTACATCTTTTGTGAAAGATATTAAGGAGAAGGGGAAACATGGGGTCCAGCTGATAGCAAACGGTGTCGAAATTTTTGTTCTCCTATTTGCTGACGATGTCGTTTTGCTA
This sequence comes from Theodoxus fluviatilis, assembly GCA_034096865.1. Taxonomy (NCBI): domain Eukaryota; kingdom Metazoa; phylum Mollusca; class Gastropoda; order Cycloneritida; family Neritidae; genus Theodoxus; species Theodoxus fluviatilis. Next base: position 397 of record JAWQFJ010012520.1, on the reverse strand, counting down.
TCGGACACAGTGCCTGGTCTACAGAATCAAATAGATAACATGGAAGCAGCTGCGGACAGGCTTGGTTTGCGGGTAAATGCACAGAAAACAAAAGTTATAATATGTCCTTTCGCTTGGGTGGTCATATTGCGAGACGCGAGGAGTGGTTCCTAAAGGGACAAAAACTGGAGATTGTGTCCGCGTACAAGTACTTATAGGTGTTACTTTGTCAACAACACTTGGTATAAAAACAATGCTGTCGGACCTGGCGGGCAGAGGAAGAGCTGCAGCTTCGAGAGTAATGAGACTGTTTAGACAAATAGGCCATGTTACCCCACATATATTCAATAAAATTGTAGATGCGCAAATTCAACCAATACTATTGTATGGAAGTGAAATTTGGGGGTTGGGCGATTGC
>JAWQFJ010012519.1:0-10664 GCA_034096865.1 Theodoxus fluviatilis | reverse complement strand
TGTGGAGGATTACGACAAGATGGCTCAGAAATTCGAGGGCCGCCGTGGGAACACATACTTGTGCTGGAGACTCGCTTGTCCAGGATGTATGACCCATGCACAGGTAAGAAATGGGTTCTTTCGTGCAGTCACGTATGTCTCTAAGTATGTATGTATTCGTGCGTGATCGTTGTCGTGCAAATATGTGTGTTGTCGTGGAAGCATGCCTGCCTACGTGTGTCCGTGAGAGAGAGAGAGAGAGAGAGAGAGAGAGAGAGAGAGAGAGAGAGAGGTGCACATGTGTACGGGTGTTACGTATCCTAGAGAGAGAGAGAGAGAGAGAGAGAGAGAGAGAGAGAGAGTGGGTGTGCATGTGTGTATGTATCGATAATATACAGTTAGAAGTCATTATTAAAATGTATGCCTGCATGCTGAACCCAGTCGTCTCGAAACGGACACAATTAAATTCCCTAATTATTTAACCACAATGCAGTTACTTCTGCCATGAAAGGATCCAGTCTAATTTTTTTATGCATAGCGTCCTCTAAAAGAAAAGCAATGCCTTCGTTTACATTTTTCATTCACACTTTAACCCTTGAGAAAGTAAGCATAATATTAGACTTCCTTGCTGGCTCATGTCTATGGGTAGTTTGAAAAAATACTGGTGGGCGTAATTACCTCATTTGCACATAGGTTGCAGGATTTTGCACTTTTCTGTAGTCAAAGAAATACACATCATAATCTTTCCATGCATTGATTTTACATCACCATCTTTGCAGAAAGTCGTTGTTTGTGATACTTATTGTATTTCACGCTTGATGATAAGTGGGCAATGTCCGTATTCCCGTTGTCCTCGCAGTTACTTCATCTTATGTTCAGGGCAAAACCCAGGCAAATCAAACACTGTCTCTTTGGCTGTGTCTTAATCTTAGCCTTCCCCAACAAAATGAAATGTTCTTATAGATTGCATTTTTCGGTTTTCCCCGCTTTCTCAGTTTAGAACTGCAAAGTGAGCCTCGCAGTGCATGGAATACAGCGTTATTCCCGCCTGCGCGTAGAGGCAGTCGGACACTTCGTCATGTGCGAGCAGGTGGTTCAGACACATTCATACTTCTCCAAAATAATTCTACCATTGAAGACTGCATCTACTTTCCCAGCATTCAACGGAACAGCCCGTCAGCTACACATGTCTGCCATTTCTTCTTCGGTTTGCACACAAAACGCTCAGTTTTTGGATTACTGATACATACAAAGAAAACATAACCAAATAACATTATTGATTTTTCAAACTCTATGTCGAAAATATCAATAGTTAATTAAAATTGCTACATTATACAAATCGAGATACGTGTCGACGTAGGCTGGAACGTGAGGTCAGCGGGGCACTGGCATACGTGATGCTACATGCATGAAAGCGAGTGCTTGGAGAAGTGAACCACGCGTGAGCACCTGGCTCTGGCCTCTTTTGCAACCATTCGAACAATCATTCTGTCGTCTTCGGCTTCTTATTCTCCTGCAAAATGATTACAGTGACAGCAACAGCAATCATGTCGCTGACTGGCACGATTGTTGTGCAGAAATGTATATCCAACCACGCTGCTAGTAACCATAAAATATATGATGATGGGTGGAGTCAAGCAAAATATTTTGTTTGTCTCGCCATTCATGTACAAACCATATCCTTCTGCTAGGAAAGAAACATATGTATTACAAAAGGTCCATGAATGAACTGCCTCTATTAGAAGACTTAAATAAATTTATGTTTAATGTGTTAAAATAGAAGAGTGTGCAGCTAGAATGGCAGGTAACTTTGGGAAAGTTAAAGGACAGTTGTGTTTGAATGTATATGTCACAGTAGAAATGGCAATTTAGTAAGATTTGCAATCCTACTAGGAAGAATGGAAATTTCCATTCCTACTAGTAAGAATGGCAATTGCCATTCCTACTGGTGTTTTATCAGTAGAAATTGAAATTGCCATGTGTACTACTAGGAATGGAAACTTTCCATTCCTACTAACCCAGTTGAAACAACAATTCAGTAGAAATTGAAATTGAAGTTTGGATTTGTACTCATGTTTTACTTATTGAACAACTGTTCGGTTTGTAACCAGAACATGGGTTTGCGCATTGACTGTGATCATGTGAACACTTTTTATGAACACTTTTAATGAGACAAAAAACAATAACAAGCACTTTTATGGCATTGCAGTTATTTCTACTTGGTGAAAAACCTGATTGACTCTTTTAATAACTGCAGTGAAAACTGGCTGCATATTTGAACACTGCTCCTAAAAAAATAAAAACAGCTCTACTCATTGAACCAAGAACAAATAAGTCTGAAATTTGATAGGGACGAAGTCACATCTGTCACGGGTCCCTTCCTACTCGGACTTTTTCCGAGAGGGACATAACATCCAATCAAAAGAAACAATACACAACACACAAATAAATTAACAAATACAATTTCTTTTTACAAAACCCTAACACAACCCATCAATAAAGTACACATTCAATCATAAGAAACAACATATCATAAAACCAAAGCAATCCCTTTCCTTCAACAACCCAACATACTCCTAAACTCAACCACACTCACTCAGAATCTAAACCACATAAGAAAACCACCACAACCAACAGCATCTCAACTTTTCCCAAAAGCCAGTCTCAATACATGGCAATCACATCAATCAACACACACATGTCCCTACTACACTGCAACCACAGCATGAACAATCTTAATAGACTGAAAACACAAAAATCCACATGGAACGATGATTGCACAAACTCCATACAAATTCACCCTGCTCACCAATCCACTGTAAACACAATGCTCACCTCCGCCCGACCAACAAATATCAGGGCAATCACATCAATCAATACTCCCTCTCACTCACTCGACCAAACTCACACACCTACCAATCTAATTACTTAATAGCTTGGACTTCAAAGGGGAAAGATCGGCTACCCTCACACAGGCAGGCTACCCGTAAGCACATGAAAGAAAAGTCCCGTCTCTTGACCTTCCATTTCTCCTTCGGGATCAAAGCACAACGTCTCTTTCCTTCGAAGAGAAACTGCCCTCTCTCAGCGTGAATCACACCCAGCGCAAACCACTCGCCTCTTAAAGGCGTCCCTGCTACCACAGCAGTAACGACCTGGGCAACTGATGTCCTCGCCTCTTAAAGGCATGACCGCTACCAACGCGGCAGTCAGACGATACCAACCCAGACCCAACTGGAAAGGCAAGGAACCAACAACAAAAAATCGTCACCTTACCCGAGGTTTTTCCCCGCGCACCGTCTGTCCTCCTCAACGTCCAGAACACCACCAAATACTCCGACAGCTCCAACGGAAACTCCTGGAGGAAGCACGAGGTGTCCCACCCTCTGGCGACACACTAGCACACAAGAAGCGGGCGTATGGCCTACGCACAGCCACCACCTCCACGGCGACCCGCGTCGCTTGGTCCGCATTCTCACGTAGAACGTAGACCGGTAGACCGTAGAATCTCCACGTTTCACTCCCTCCCCGTAGACACAGGACGAGGTGGGAACGCTCGGCGTCCTAGCTCCTTCCGTCCGCGCGACCCTTGGTCCTCCAGGCTGTGTAACACCACTGCAGCAACCCGACTGCCATCTCGATCCTCCCGCGTTGACCCAGGCTAAGACCCCACGGTCAAAGCTTCAACGACGGCGACCACGCTGGCCCTGCTTCCCTCGCATCCCAAGAGCGTCCTCTTGCACGACCGTTCGTCTCCCCTGACGAAATCCAACCTCTTTCCTTCTACCTCGATTTCCCATCCTCCCTTCCTCCTTCTCCCGTGAGCCTCTCTCCCACCACTTGCACGGACCACCCGTCTTATCTCCGGGCTCCCCTCCTGCCCGAGCTCGTTGTGAGCACAATTTAGCCTGACCCCTGCTTCGCACGATGTTAGTCGTTTCTAGCGCCAAAACCGTTTACTCTATTTAGCCTAATTTTTCCCCCAGGAGGTTAAAGGCCCACCTACGTCGCCTTCACGAAAGATCGCCGTGTGACAACATCAACCATGGAGGATAAGGGACAGAGACAAAAACATTTACAGCCTTTTGGAAGACCATATCAGCAGTCTTGCAGCAGCGAAAAAAGACAATTTCGTGTTTAGCCAGGAGAGATACAACAAGATTGAGAATGCCCTTTTCATGGGAAAAGGAAGCAAGTGCAGCGATGGAGCATACTTCAAATTCCGCTGTCAGAAGCAGTTCAAGCTGCAGCGCGTAGGTTCCAAGGACATTGTGTTTTGCATCAAGACAAAGTGCCCATTGGTGACAAAAGATGAGCTGTTCAGCACCATAGCAAGATGCCATGCTCGTGTGGGTCACGGGGGACGGGATAAAACGTGGACCGAGGACAAGGAGAACTACTCCGATGTGAAGCATGAAGCAATCGACGTGTTCTTGAAAACGAGTACAAGTTGTGCACAACGCCAGGTGCCGAAGCTGTTGCCATCGGGAAAGTCTATGATTAACTTGTGCTTTCTGCTCCGTGTCCAGATAGATCTGATTGATTTCCGAAGTAGGCTGGATAACGACTTCCAGTGGGTGATGCATGCCAGGGATTGCTTCTCCAAGTTTAGCTGGGCATTCGCCAGTCAAACAAAGTCAGCTGCAGAAGTGATAGCCCATCTGTTTGACCAGTATTGCACCTCTGAACGATGTTGATCCACCTCATCTCCCAGAAGTGACCTTTATTCAGGCATCCCGAGCATCAACAAGATGGCAGAACAAAGCTGTGGCAAGGACAGTTTGCCAATGCAAGGGAGCTTGTAAAACGAAAAGATGTCCATGCAAAGGGACAAAACTCTCCTGTTGTACCAAGTGTCACCCAAAGGGCACACAGTGCAAAAATGTAGAGAGCTGATTATGGAAGTATGCCAGTGTCTGTGATGGTTGTGGAAGTGTGCCAGTCATTGTAGAAGTATGCCAGTGAATGTGGAAGTATGCCTGTCTGTGATGATTGTGGAAGTATGTTGTAATGAGATGGGACTGCTTATTATTTGTTTATTGATTTTGAGTTCATCTTTGTTATGCTGATACATTTTGCTTTATTAATAAAGAGAGTGTCATCTGATTGATACGCTGTGTGTACACACAAAACGCGTGTTGTTTTATATCTGAATGACTGATTTAAATCAAAGACAAGAACAAAGCCGCAAGACAATCAAATATGTCAAATGAGTATACTTTTTTGACTCACATGCGAAGCAAAAGTGAGTCTATGTACTGAGCCGTGTCGTCCGTCCGTCCGGGCGTCCGTCCGTCCGTCCGGGCGTCCGTAAAAAACTTAAATGTTGGATTTTTCTCGGAGACTATTAAGTCTATCAACACCAAATGTGGCATGATGGTGTATGATGACAAGGCCTCAAAAAACATACATAGTGACTTGACCTTGCTTCAAGGTCAAGGTCACAGGAGCCATAAATGTGGTCTCAAAAACAGTCATTTTTCACATTTTCCCAATTTTCTCCCACGTTATTGAGAATGGCGACCTTAGCTACAAGTGGTATATAGGTCAAAGCAAGCCCTATCTTTTGATACCAGTTTGGTTGACCTTGCTTCAAGGTCAAGGTCACAGGAGCTCTTCAAAGTTGGATCGTATACATATTTTGAAGTGACCTTGACCCTGAACTATGGAAGATAACTGTTTCAAACTTAATAATTATGTGGGGCACATGGTATACTTTCATCATGAGACACATTTGGTCACATATCATCAAGGTCAAGGTCACTTTGACCCTATGAAATGTGACCAAAATGGGGTAGTGAACCACTAAAAGTGACTATATCTCATGGTAGAAAGTGCCAATAAGCACCATTGTGCTTCCTATGTCTTGAATTAACAGCTTTGTGTTGCATGACCTTGGATGACCTTGACCTTGGGTCAAGGTCACATGTATTTTGGTAGGGAAAATGTGTAAAGCATTTCTTTGTGTATGATGTCATTGGTAGGTTTAGTTGTTTGACCTTGACCTTGAAGGTCACCTGAAGGTCAAGGTCATATAAAGGTCAAGGTCAAGCATGTGAGTCGTATGGGCTTTGCCCTTCTTGTTTTAATATGTCAACATTTTCTCTCTCCTAAATCAACCATAACAAACATTTCATTGCACACAACTCATAATGACACGACACAGATCACCTAATGTTACCTCATAACTGTTAATTCGAGTTAACACGAGACAAAATGGAGAATTTCTATTTCTACTGAATTGTTGTTTCAACTGGGTTAGTAAGAATGGAAAGTTTCCATTCCTACTAGTACAAATGGCAATTTCAATTTCTACTGATAAAACGCCAGTAGGAATGGCAATTGCCATTCTTACTAGTAGGAATGGAAATTTCCATTCTTCCTAGTAGGATTGCAAATCCTACTAACTTGCCATTTCTACTGTGACATATATTTCTATTACAATAACAACTATCCACCCTTCATAGTTGTATCTTTTCTTGAAAATAAATTGTTGGGGGGGGAGGGGGGGGAGGAGGGGGGGAGTCAATTGATTTATTTCATAAAAATAAGTTTTCCCCGCGTGTGACCACCTTAGGTGAAACCAAAAAAAATCTGAATCAGGGAAAGAGAAATAGCGTGTTTCTGTTTCCCCGTGTGCGACGGCCTCAATAAACGCGTCCTGTGCAGCTGTGCGGGTCCCGTTGTTGCGTCCTAGGCAACGTGCTTGTTGGCCATCTCTCAGTCCAGGACGAAGGACGTGGTAAACTTGAGGGCACTGTCAGCGACCTCGGTCTTGCGGTAGCAGTGTGCCAAGAATGAACAATCTCTGTGAAATGAAGATGGTGCTGTTATCGACAGTTCAACCGAGGCATAAGCAGTTGACATGCACTTGGCCTCCCACAAACTGAGGGTCACATTTCTCTCCGCAGAAAAGTGTGCCAAGGGATTCATCGGACACCCTTATCGCATTTGTCTGCAGGCAACTTGAAATCCCTAAGAGACAGACCAGAAAGGTTCCGAGGCCAATGGCAGAAGCAGCAGAGGTCAACCTGCTGGATTTGCTTGGGAAGAAACTCTGGGGAGCAGGAACCCTCAGAGGGCACTAAAGGGGAAGTCCTTGAAGAATGAAAGAGCAAACCACGAGCTTTGACGACCGGGCTCTCCACAAATGGTCATTTAACACCCCCAGCCTGCACTTTGCGTGAAGAAGATGAGAAGCAGCGACACTGACCATTTGAGGCAACTAACGGTCAGCTGTGGGCGTGATTCGGTTATGACAAATCAATTGGGAGTGTCGGGAAGGCAAAGTCGAATCATTTTACGCCGAAACTCTTCTTCTCAAGGCAGCCAGCTGTCTCGGTCCTCTGGAAGGAATTTTCCCAACCTGATTGTTATCGCGTGCCAATGGAAGTTCGATCCACAGACTCCATAGCCGTAGGTCAAAAAATGACATATAACCTCACCACTGTATGCTTCACTCCTTTGCAGCCGTCTTGCTGGCTGGAGGAGCGGAGGGCTGGTGTCGAGCTTGGTCCCTGGCTGGAGGACTTCTTGGCCAGTTCAACGTCACCACCGTCAGCGGCGACAGCATCTCAAGAATGCTCCTCGCTGAGGAAGACGAGTACCTGATAACTGCGGATACTTTAGGCTACATAAAGGTGATCTCTCTCTCTCTCTCTCTCTCTCTCTCTCTCTCTCTCTCTCTCTCTCACTCTCTCACTCTCTCTCTCACTCTCTCTCTCTCACTCTCTCTCTCTCTCTCTCTCTCTCTCTCTCTCTCTCTCCAAATTCTATGAAAATAAGTATTCTGGTTGTTTATGGTTCTCAACAGTTTGCATTTTCGTCACATGATATCGCTCGTAAGATGTTAACATTTTGATATCCATGTTAGTTACCTTCACTTTACCATGCATAGTTTCGAGTGTTTCTGATCAGTCATTGTTTTCATTATTTGGTTATTAACTGCTTTCATTCCTCTGTAACTTAGTAGAATAGTTTGGTATCCTCTTTAGTTGTTTCCTTCTGTTTCCTCTTTACTGTACTTACTAATTCTCCAATAAATGTCCTGAAAAATCTTTTAACAGATGTGGGATATAAAGGATTATTGCACATCCGAGAAGACGCCCAAGGAGCAAAGAGAAAAAAGGAAGAAATATCACATGTTCATGTTTCCTTACCTGCACATTACAGATTCATCCAGGTGAGCTTTTGCAAAAACACACAACCAGCTCCAAATAGACGGAAAACGCTTGTACATGCATGTATAAAAGCGAAGAAGAAGACCTTGTACAGAGAGGGAAAGCGAGTGAGCAAGCAAAACAAATTCAGGCAGACAAGACGAAACGGGACGGGAAGGGATGGGACCTACTACAAATACATAGCTATTGATATTATATAATGATCCCTAACAGAAAATAAACGTCCAGCATTTCTCAGTTCAGTAATGTTGTACAATTATTTCTGCCTAAGATCTTCATATACTAAGCAGACACAGAGCAAATGAAATTCGCATTCAAATTCATCTCTACAGGCAGGACAAACATACAATGCATCTGGATTGTTGGGACTGAAATGCAATTTATGGGAGTATAAGTCACTAGATCCAGAACGGAACTGTATGTACACGTCTCTCCACCTTAGCTTTATCTGGCAATAAAAATTGTACTTAGCACTACTTAGCAATGCCCGTTTCCAGTCATTACAAAATTCAATGATCAAACACCTTTTCAGTTCCTTAATAAATTCTATTTCCTGTTGTACACTTTGGCACACCCATACTCGTTCAAAACCGTGCGTGCACAATAACATTTTCATTTGATATGCCCAGTTTTCTTGGTTAGAATTCATTTACATTTTGAATATCATGTGTGGATATCGAAAACTTTCCAGACGGACTAATCGCAACGAGTAGCTTACTGAACGTATGATTGCATTTACCTGAAGTGAATAGCTACCAGGTTCATCATAACCAATCAGGTATGGTGCCTTTATAGGTAGGTTAAAGAATCTCTTCAAAATGTCCAAGTGTATACTTTCTATTAAAGAACAGTTGCACAGTCCCCACACGGTGAGGAATATAACACTATATTGAGAACATAAGCGTCCAGCATTTTGTGAAAAGCATCAGGTGATAAACACTGCAACCGTCTTACACATCTTGTAAGTTATGTTGCAATGGCTTTCGCTCTCTTCACAAGATCTATTTGAAGCAAATTTGACGATAGCCTAGTTGTAAACACAGATCCCAGATATATATATATATATATATATATATATATATATATATATATATATATATATATATATATATATATATATATATATATATGTTACAGTCAAATCCGGAAATCAGGCATTCTCCGAGAATGCCTGAAAGTTTAGGCATTCACGGTAAATCCCTGGTTTGATCAGGCAATTCCGGTAATGCCTGAAAATTTTCAGGCATTATCGGTGATTGACTGAAATAGGCTGTCAGGCATTATCGGAGAATGCCTACCGCTCACAATCTGAGTTTTGAATGGCTGGGGTCGTAATTGGTTTCACGCCTCTTTTGTACTCTCTCTCTCTCTCTCTCTCTCTCTCTCTCTCTCTCTCTCTCTCTCTCTCTCTCTCTCTCTCCCTCTCTTAATTTGAAGGCATTCAATTAAAGAACATAATGATGAAATCAGTTAAATTTATTCATTCTAACAACTACAATGTACATTAAAACAGAACTTTCTGTCAACAATTCATTTGTTTCCACAAGTCAAGGATTGGTGACACCGACTGTTGCACTTCAGGCATTCAATTAAAGAACATAATGATGAAATCAGTTAAATTTATTAATTCTAACAACTACAATGTACATTAAAACTGATCTTTCTGTCAACAATTCATTTGTTTCCACAAGTCAAGGATTAGTGACACCGACTGTTGCACTTCAGGCATGCAATTAAAGAACATAATGATGAAATCAGTTAAATTTATTAATTCTAACAACCACAATGTACATTAAAACAGATCTTTCTGTCAACAATTCATTTGTTTCCACAAGTCAAGGATTGGTGACACCGACTGTTGCACTTCAGTTTTGCTTTGAAGCATTTGCACCGATTGTTCTGGCATTTCTTTGTGCACACCCGAACAGTTGCACTTCAGTTTTGCTTTGAAGCATTTGCACCGATTGTTCTGGCATTTCTTTGTGCACACCCGAACAGTTGCACTTCAGTTTTGCTTTGAAGCATTTGCACCGATTGTTCTGGCATTTCTTTGTGCACACCCGAACAGTTGCACTTGCTCCAAGTAGTGCAAAGATGTCCATCAACTGAGTTGCTACCTCACAAGCTCTTTTTGAGGTCAGGGGTCGCAACACAACGAATTTTGTAAGATGGTCTTGATAAACCATTATCCACTTGTATTGACCATCATCCATCGACTGAAAGTCAATCAGGTCAACTTGACACCTGGATGAAAAATCATTTGAAAGGATGGGTTTTACAACAACTCCTTTTGTTTTCTGTCGTTTTGTCTTCTCTTGGCATACCTTGCAGAAAGACTTGAAAAGTTCTACGCTTTCTCTGTGCACATTTGCAAATTTCTGTTCAAGTTCCTTTAGAACTCTGTCCCTTCCACCGTGTCCTGTGGCAAGATGAGCTGTTCTGATCACGTCGAATGTGTCTTCAATTGTCACATAGTAGATGGGGGTTTCAGCAGGTGACTTTCGT
>JAWQFJ010012516.1:32500-53225 GCA_034096865.1 Theodoxus fluviatilis | reverse complement strand
TTTTTTTTTTTTTTTTTTTTAATACTAGTGGTTTACTTCCCTCTTGGGTCGCCCCTGCTGTGTAACGAGACTTTTATTTTCTTCTTTTTTTTCTTTTCTTTTCTTTTCTTTCTTCTTTTTTTTTTTTTTTTTTTTATTTATTTCCAGATCATACTCTAGGGGAAGGATTCAGTAGAAAGATGGGACGTTGGGGGTATTTTTTTTTTTATAAAATAAAAAACATCATGTGGTTGCCGGTGTTGGGCTAGTAGAAATTAGTTCTTCCAATGTAAGGTTTGGATATGATCCAAAGAGAGAGAGAGAGTGACAAGACAGAGTCTTCAAAAGACAGAGTCAAAGCAGAGTCCAACAGTCAGCTATAATCGTCTGTGTTTACTCACACCCAAAGAAAGGAGATCTAGTCAGTGTCTCAAATTCATCTAATTGTCAACCACACCGATCAAACAAGCTTCTAATTTATCGTTATTTTAAACAAGCTGATTATACCCAATACAGTCACGTTACATCCCCCGATACCAACTAATAGGCTCGACACCATCAATTGTAAATCTTAGTTAAAAAAACGGGACCAAAAGTTTACGTTGGCTCTTAAGAGGTTAGACAGAAAATCACCACGATATAGTCACCCATCAAAGACGCGAGTTACCAAGAAATCGAATTTATGGAGATCCACCACAGACTAAGTAAATAGTCCTCTTTTTTTTTTTTTCCGCGTAGTAACTTGTCTCCCTATGTAGAACCTAATTTCACCTACCTTCCTGCGACAGGACTTCAAAAGTCTATGTATATTAATCTACATGTATTACGTTACCCTTTGCACGTTATGTGACACCTCTGACCTTGTCTTTGTAATATCAGTCTGCTAGCCAATTTTTTTTTCATTCTATGAGCCAGATGGGTACACCAGACGAAAGAAAAATAAACAAAGGTCGGGAGAGAGTAGTACTGATGTACCCACATTTCTGATGAGCAGAAGGAGGGAGAGCTGTGAAGGACGTGTGAATGGTGAAGAGCCAGCAGAGGTAATGAGCGCTTGTGCAGAAAGAATCTTCTGGATTCGTAAGAAAGAAATTAGAAGATATACGTACGTGTTCCCTCTGCTCGTTTATCATGTGGCAAAGAGATTGGTAGTATTCGTGAAGAGGACAAAATCCCGATAAGTGTGTGAAGGTGAGAGAGAGTCAGTAACGCATTGTCTTTTGCAATGTTTTGCAGTCACAGGGTGTGCTAGTGTCGGGCACAAGATAGACAAGAGGCCATCAAACGCTGGAGGGTTAGTGTGTGTCTGAACCAGTCGCTTCAGAGAAGAAGAACCAGCTCAAATTGTTAGAGGCCTGTGCATTCGAAATAGTTAGTCTCGGCTATGTGTTGCCACTTGATGGAAATGTATGCTGAGCTGGAATCTGGAATCTGGAAGACTGTGGAGTTGTACCCTTGAAAGAGCGATGGCAGTCAGCCAAAGCTGCGTAATGCCACAAGGAAAAGCAGGGAGAGTTGAGCGGGGATAGATGCATGTGCGTGTTTCCACTTTGTCCTGTGTGAAATCTTTATTGTGCTGAGAGGAACGTATTAGATCAACGTGGGAAGGTGATTCACAATGTGCATGTCGAGAGTCGAGCAGGGAAGCGCGAAGGGGGGGAAAAGACACAATGCAAAAAGGCTGAAGACGCTTGAAAGAAGAGAAAAGAGATCTTTTTACTTCATGAAGTTAGTCCGACCTGGAAGTAGGTAAAAGAGCTTAAGAAAGGGAAGAGAAAAAATAACAGATACTGTTGCTGATTCCTCACTCAGGAATGACCGCTATGAATGCAATTCGTGGTGTAATTGGGGTGGATATGTTTTGAGAAGTGATCCCGCATTATGTGAAATGTTGTGTGGCTTACGTGAGGTGGAGAATGATGCAGTTGTGCGCTCGATGCGTGATTGCAACGGTTTTTGGTTTTGTTCCCACGTCGACTCCGTGCGGAGAGAGTCTGAGACTATGGCTGTTGCAAGATGACGTTTTGAGAATGAAGACTAAACAGTTGCTTAGATTCTGAAAGTGGGCACATGTGTAGGTAGAGTTCGAATCCTGCCGGGTAATTCACTGTTTGGGTGAGTCTTGTGGGTGGTCTCTGTAATAGGCATCAGTCAGTATACTTAGGTAGTATTTAACTGTACCTACATATGATCGGTGGGAGAGACACATCTTGGGGTTAGTTATAAGTATTACAGGTCTTGTGATGTGCTTAGGCTTAGGAACTACTGTAAATTAGCATGATAGAGGAGATAGTCACAATGAGTTGACTGATTTTGCTGCGCTATAGGGTTGTACTATGAATAAGTGGTACTATGAGGTTTCTCCTCGCCAGGAATTACCGTACCCTCCTTTAAGTACTCCGCAAGGTGTAGTAATCGTTCCCACTTGAAAATACTGTAACCAGCACCGTATGACATACGGATCTGTTTTAGCTAATGCTCTACCCCTCGATGCTCTAAAAGTCCTAATAATTTCCCACGGGTTATTGGATTTCCAAGAGTAAAATAGCATGGAGCTAGTCTGATTTAATGTATCTAATGTAGAGCAAGAAATGAAGCGTATACCGGTGCGCTATTTTCATGACGCTTTTAGATATGATTCTATGTGGATGTGGTTTTCTCATAATTAAGCCCTTGGTAACAGGAGTAGAATCTGCCATTCCCAGACTGGTGGAGGAAAGGGAAATGTATTTTATTTGTCAGTTTGGCTTTTACAATCAGAACAATCTCAGTATCGTCTTCCTTATTGGTTCTAACAAAGGCACTTTCAGCCTTGTCTCATTTAGATCCCTTTGTCCTCTCATAGGAGAAAAAAGACCCCCATTTATAAGGTGACCGATTACTAGGTAAGAGAGAAGCACATCACACCCTTGGGAAGGCACCTGTTCGGGTTGGACGGAGAATTTGTCCAGGATATAGTTGATCGTTTTAGAATCTATGAGAGGGTGACAGCGTAAGTCCTCTACTGCCTAGTCTCTGTACGACTTGACCTGGTAGTGTGAAATGACGTATGTAACACCTAGGAAGTCCCTGTTTCGATGTTTGTTTGTTTAGCGTGAAGATGTCGGGCGTATGTGATTATCATCGAATATCTTGTTGAAGAAAGATTATTATGTGTATGGATAAACAAGGTTTTCGGATTCTAGTTGAATTATTATGGTGTTATTCCAGACGCAAAGGTATTCCTCGGTTTTGACGTGATTCTTAAATAACATCCGGATTGTTCAGAGATGTTGTGAGTTTGAAGATTTGAGTGGAACATCTTTCCAGCATTAACCCGGTTTGAGTTTGGATTGTTGTACAAGGTATGGAGGCTTCGTGGAACTGTTTTGGATTCTGAGTGGAAATTAATAGATGAAATGTCTCCACCTTTATTTAATGTTTTATTAGTTCATCCCCCCCCCCCCGCTTTGATATGAACCCATGGTGAAAATATTTATTGGCTATAAAAATATTAAAAACTTTTTCTGTATCAGGTGAGCGGAATGGTTATGTTACGACAAACCGTCCACTATTTTCCCTTTTTTGATGTTGGCGTTGTTGTTGCATGATGCATATTTAATGGCATGGGGTTGGGGAACCATATACGATCATGTTCATGCAGGCCATCCCTACATTGGACATAAAAGAATGAATAGTGATTGAATGTTGTTCTTGACCCAATGCCAGTATCTGATTAAATTGTTAACGAGAAGCCGGTACATAGGAAAGAGAGAATCCGTCTGTATCCCCCGAGCGATTATTCGGAAGCGAAACGTGGTTGTTTTAACTGGGGATTAATTCGGAAGATTTAATACCTGTCGGAGGATGGCTTGGTGCGTTGTAAAAGAAGCTTATTGCAATTACGAGACGACTGCTAAACGACGACACGTGATCGAAACTTTAAAAGGAACATACATCTTATTCGGCGAATTCCAACGAGCCTGACACTAACATTCCTAAGCAGCGAGGACGAAGCTTCCGTCCTGATCGGAAGTGGCTTTTTATTAGAAGGTAAAACCGAGAGATTTGTTGCTAATATCTTGCAATTCTTTATGTTCCGTTGAATTCAAGTCCGCAAAGATTTCCGTGACCGGTTATGTAATTCATCTAGACATTGTGTTCGATCACTCTTGGAATCTAAATTCGATACCCCTATGGGCAGGCATAAAATCATCGCACGCAGACACCAACGAAGATAGCCGTCCTATAGTAATGAATCAGCAAAAAAACGCAAAAGGCAGCTTTCCGAAGCACTTCGATTATTTTTAGTACTTAAATTTTTATCAATCATTGTAAATTATGATTATCGCCCTTGTATAATTTTAACCCGACAACTTAAAAAACACTTTATAATAATAACTATTCTTATTATTATTGTTTTTAATTATTTTTTTTTTTTATTAATGGATATTTTTTTATGTTTTTTTTTCATCTTATTATCTTGCTATTTGATTTATTTCCTCTTAATTGTTTCTATTTTCTCTATTGACCATTTTTATTTTGTAATATATTTCTTTAAATTTTTTTTTTTTGATGCTTCTATTTTTTTTTCATTTTTTCTTTTTTTATCCATATTTTTATCTATTAAGTTTTTAATTTTTTTTCAATTACATAAAAGCACAAAAAAAAAAACTTCAAAAACATAATCAAAAAAAAAATTAAAATTTATTGAAAAAACCCGAACCTATAAAACTACAAATAATACTCACATAGACCACTACAAAAGAAAAACATCAACAAAAAAAAATATAAAACAAAAAAAAAACGTAAATTATAGAAAAATTAAACTTAAAAAATATAAAAAATCAAACAATAAAAAAAAAAAGAAAAATAAAGAAAAACAAATAAAAAAATTTAATACAAAAAAAAAATTCTTATGTCCTTTAATTGTCAATTCTTTTTTAATTATTCTTAACGAGATTTGTTTTATGTCTTCACCTTTCTGTATGTTTTCATTTTACTAGTTCATCGTATACTTTTTTGTCCCCTGCCATTGCATTCAGTTAAAATTCCTTGCACAACCAAGAAGGCGTATTATCTCCTTTTATCTCTATACTTTCTACTACTTTTTCCCTGCCTCCTCACTCTTTCTCTTTTAATATTCACCTAGTTGTTTCGGCGCGCTGGTCACACAATAAAGTTTTAAAAATTCTCGCGTTAGAACTGCATTTCGGTCCGTGTTTTGCCTCGTCATGTCTCACTATTAGCAAATTAATGTTATAAGTTCGTCAATGGGCTTAAGATTATTCTCTATATATTATTTGCCTGCAGTCAGAAAAGGAACAGGAAAGGAAACATAAAAATCAGTGAAAAAAAACATAAGTCCGGTAAACCTTCGAAACATGTGAAACCTTGTTTTCCTTGCCTAATGGGAAAGGAAAAGAGAAAGAGAGAAGAAAGGAAGAAAAGGAGGTAAGAAATAAGACTAAGAGAGAGGACACACTGAGGACAGAGAAAAGAGGGGAGAGAGAAAAGATAAAAGGAAGCAAGGGATTGGGAAAGTAATTAAACTGGGGAATATTTTTAAGGTCGTAACGACAGGAAGCAGGATCGGCATTTGATGTTTATAGATCTAACACAAAACGAGGATGACAACACATTGGACTTAAACAACGATAGTAGTCGCTCGATAGTACTGTAAAATATTTTTTGTAAGATCTCCCCCCGTCGATGCGAGTTCAAACGGAGTACATTATATTTTTCTTTTTGATTCAATCAAGCCCCCCCCCCACGGACTGATACAGAAAGTACCCAAAATCGAGCAACGAGAGTCAATTTTCACACACAGAAGGGAACGTAAAAAAATGCCATAGTAAGCCACACCAACTGTTTAGCACGGCCTGTATTGGCGACAGATCGTGGGTGCTGCGGATACGATTCGATCTTTCGACATAAGAGACCACAACAACATAGAAGAAGCAGACTCAGTTACAACTTAGTTAACGACTTTGTCATGAAAGAATTAGTACGGTGGAATTGAAGACGGCCGATAGTTCAGTATCTATCAACACTCCCTGCTGAATTTTGCACTACAAATCAAACGAAAGCACGAAACACGAAAACGAAGCGAATGGGAAGCGACCTTGAATGAATGAACAAAAGGTTCATGTGTTGGGTGTATTCAAATAAATAATTCAATTCAACTAACATGTTACGCACAAATAGATCTTCATTAGCCACCCAGCCCGCCCCGCCCCCCGGACTAACCACAGCTCTCCTTCCTACTCACCCCTGTGCGGATTGGGGTGTAAGGATATAGCCCACGTGTCGATCCCCTACGCGATTACTACAAGAGGACAAATACTAGGGCAAATATCGGGTCTGATTGTAGCACGCTATAACTCTCACCAGTTCGCGTGAATTTCTCAGTGTTCAATGGCACTTACTATGCGCCTACAAAGTGCTGAAACAGTCGCTAAAAACTCCACCCACCCATTACGTCCGATCCGTCCGTCCATCCGCCCCGAACCGCCCATGCTCGCAATACCGTCACAGTATTTGACAGGCGGATGATAGTGACAATGGTGGAAATCTGCCCGAGCACGCTAGATTCAGTTCTATTCGAAACACACCACCTAGCAGGTGAGGTGTGATATACTGTCCCCCCCCCCCCAAAGCTGGAAAAGCTGATCAAGGCTCTTTCGCAGGGAGTGTACATCATGTGACCAAGGCTCCTATTGCCAGAGTCTACCTCATGTGACAAGGGTCCATTTGCAGCGTTCTACATCATGGGGTTTTTTTTTGACAAGGGGCTCATTGCAGGTTCTAGCTGCCATGTGACCGAAGACTCATAGCAGGTCCTACTTCATGTGGACCAAGGGGCTCATTGCAGTGTCTACTTACAGTTTTGACAAGGCTTATTGCAAGGTGTACATCATGTGACAAGAGCTATCATTGTATGTCTACTTCATGTGACAAGGCTCATTGCAGGTCTACTTCATGTGACAAGGCTCATTGCAGGTCTACTTCATGTGGCAAGGCTCATTGCATGTCTACCTCATGTGACAAGGCTCATTGCAGGTCTACTTCACGTGACACGGCTCTATGCAGGTCTACTTCATGTGACAAGGCTCATTGCAGGTCTACTTCATGTGACAAAGCTCCTTGCAGGTCTACTTCATGTGACACGGCTCATTGCAGGTCTACATCATGTGACAAGGCTCATTGCAGGTCTACATCATGTGACAAGGCTCATTGCAGGTCTACTTCATGTGACAAGGCTCATTGCAGGTCTACTTCATGTGACAAGGCTCATTGCAGGTCTACTTCATGTGACAAGGCTCATTGCAGGTCTACTTCATGTGACAAGGCTCATTGCAGGTCTACTTCATGTGACAAGGCTCATTGCATGTCTACTTCATGTGACAAGGCTCATTGCATGTCTACCTCATGTGACAAGGCTCATTGCAGATCTACTTCACGTGACAAGGCTCATTGCAGATCTACTTCACGTGACACGGCTCCATGCAGGTCTACTTCATGTGACAAGGCTCATTGCATGTCTACTTCATGTGACAAGGCTCATTGCATGTCTACATCATGTGACAAGGCTCATTGCAGGTCTACTTCACGTGACACGGCTCTATGCAGGTCTACTTCATGTGACAAGGCTCATTGCAGGTCTACTTCACGTGACACGGCTCTATGCAGGTCTACTTCATGTGACAAGGCTCATTGCAGGTCTACATCATGTGACATGGCTCATTGCAGGTCTACTTCATTTTACAGGGTATTGGTCTGCGTGAGTAAATACCCATGCTTTTGTTCGCTAGTTAGTTTTCCCCCCGCAAGTTTTGAAATATCTTGGATAATAGCAATGCGAGAAACCTTACTGCTTGGCTGCCTCTGATTGATTATCTAAGGATGAATAAACAATGTGACTAAATGATCTCCTACCTGTACAGTCCTAAAGCTGGTCTGTAACAAAACTCACGACTAAAGAAACTTCCAACTGTTATTCAGGAAAAATAAGCGTACCTAAAACAAGAGAGTATAAACCATTCTGACTATCATCATCATCATCATCATCATCATCATCATCATCATCATCATCATCATCATCATCATCATCATCATCATCATCATCATCATCATCATCATCATCATCATCATCATCATCATCATCATCATCATCATCATCATCATCATCATCATCATCATCATCAACAACAACATCATCGTCGTAATCGTCGTCATCGTCAACGTTGAAATCTACATTAATTAACCATAAACCAGACTGTCACCAATTCGGGTAGAGATGATATTGTCACTACACCTGACGTATTCCAAAGTCGCCATTCTCTCTCTCTCTCTCTCTCTCTCTCTCTCTCTCTCTCTCTCTACAGAGAGAGACAGAGAGAGAGAGAAAGAGAGAGAGAGAGAGACAGAGAGAGAGACAGAGACAGAGACAGAGAGAGAGAGATAGAGAGAGACAGAGAGAGACAGAGAGAGAGAGAGACAGAGAGAGAGAGACAGAGAGAGAGAGAGAGAGAGAGAGAGAGAGCACTTAATGGATGAATTCCAAGTGCGCGCATCCATGCATGTTTACAGAAATGTGCACATGCATGTAAACGTTTGTGCCTGTACACACAGACATCCCCATATAACTCAATCTGTGCATACCTTCACCTGAATAAGAGCGTATGTTTTCTGAAGACCAGAGTGTTTATTTCAATAAGTGCAGAGCATGTGTGGGTTCCTCTTCTATGGGTAACGTCTGTGCCTACCCACGCTCATGTAAACAGAGGAATCACATCCTGAGTAGTTGTAGCTCTTGTAATACTTGTAGCTCCTGTAGCTCTTGTAGTTCTTGTAGTACTAGTACTTGTAGCTCCTGTAGTTCTTGTAGCTCTTGTAGTACTTGTAGCTCCTGTAATTCTTGTAGCTCTTGTAGTACTTGTAGTTTTATAGTTCTTGTAGTACTTGTAGCTCTTGTACTACTTGTAGCTCCTGTAGCTCTTGTATTTCTTGTAGCTCTTATAGCTCTTGTAGTTCTTGTAGTACTTGTAGCTCCTGTAGTTCTTGTAGCTCTTGTAGCTCCTGTTGTTCTTGTAGTACTTGTAGCTCTTATAGTTCTTGTCGTACTTGTAGCTCCTGTAGTTCTTGTAGCTCTTGTAGTACGTGTAGTACTTGCAGCTCTTGTAGTACTTGTAGTACTTGTAGCTCCTGTTTTTCTTGTAGTACTTGTAGCTCCTGTTGTTCTTGTAGTACTTGTAGCTCTTAGAGTTCTTGTCGTACTTGTAGCTCCTGTAGTTCTTGTAGCTCTTGTAGTACTTGTAGTACTTGTAGCTCTTGTAGCTCCTGTTGTTCTTGTAGTACTTGTAGCTCTTATAGTTCTTGTCGTACTTGTAGCTCTTGTAGTTCTTGTAGTACTTGTAGCTCTTATAGTACTTGTAGCTCCTGTAGTACTTGTAGCTCTTGTAGCTCCTGTTGTTCTTGTAGTACTTGTAGCTCTTATAGTTCTTGTCGTACTTGTAGCTCCTGTAGTTCTTGTAGCTCTTGTAGCTCCTGTTGTTCTTGTAGTACTTGTAGCTCTTATAGTTCTTGTCGTACTTGTAGCTCCTGTAGTTCTTGTAGCTCTTGTAGCTCCTGTAGTTCTTGTAGCTCTTGTAGCTCCTGTTGTTCTTGTAGTACTTGTAGCTCCTGTAGTTCTTGTAGCTCTTGTAGCTCCTGTTATTCTTGTAGTACTTGTAGCTCTTATAGTTCTTGTCGTACTTGTAGCTCCTGTAGTTCTTGTAGCTCTTGTAGTACTTGTAGCTCCTGTTTTTCTTGTAGTACTTGTAGCTCCTGTTGTTCTTGTAGTACTTGTAGCTTTTGTAGTTCTTGTAGCTCTCGTAGCTCTTGTAGTTCTTGTAGTACTTGTAGCTCTTGTAGTACTTGTAGCTCCTGTAGTTCTTGTAGCTCTTGTAGCTCCTGTTGTTCTTGTAGTACTTGTAGCTCTTATAGTTCTTGTCGTACTTGTAGCTCCTGTAGTTCTTGTAGCTCTTGTAGCTCCTGTTGTTCTTGTAGTACTTGTAGCTCTTATAGTTCTTGTCGTACTTGTAGCTCCTGTAGTTCTTGTAGCTCTTGTAGCTCCTGTTGTTCTTGTAGTACTTGTAGCTCTTATAGTTCTTGTCGTACTTGTAGCTCATGTAGTTCTTGTAGCTCTTGTAGTACTTGTAGCTCCTGTAGTTCTTGTAGCTCTTGTAGTACTTGTAGCTCCTGTTTTTCTTGTAGTACTTGTAGCTCCTGTTGTTCTTGTAGTACTTGTAGCTTTTGTAGTTCTTGTAGCTCTCGTAGCTCTTGTAGTTCTTGTAGTACTTGTAGCTCTTGTAGTACTTGTAGCTCCTGTAGTTCCTATTAGTACTTGTAGCTCCTGTAGCTCTTGTAGTACTTGTAGCTCCTGTAGTTCTTGTAGCTGTTGTAGTACTTGTAGCTCCTGTAGCTCTTGTATTTCTTGTAGCTCCTGTAGTTATTGTAGTACTTGTAGCCTTTGTAGTACTTGTAGCTCTTGTAGTACTTGTAACTCCCTTAGTTCTTATAGTTCTTGTAGTACTTGTAGCTCCTGTAGCTCTTGTATTTCTTGTAGCTCATGAGTTCTTGTAGTACTTGTAGCTGTTGTAGTACTTGTAGCTCCTGTAGCTCTTGTATTTATTGTAGCTCCTGTAGTTTGTGTAGTACTTGTAGCTCTTGTAGTACTTGTAGCTCCTGTAGCTCTTGTATTTCTGGTTGCTCATGTAGTTCTTGTAGTACTTGTAGTTCTTGTAGTACTTGTAGCTCCTGTAGCTCTTGTATTTCTGGTTGCTCATGTAGTTCTTGTAGTACTTGTAGTTCTTGTAGTACTTGTAGCTCCTGTAGTTCTTGTAGCTCTTGTAGCTCCTGTAGTTCTTGTAGCTCCTGTAGTTCTTGTAGCTCTTGTAGTTCTTGTAGCTCCTGTAGCTCTTGTATTTCTGGTTGCTCATGTAGTTCTTGTAGTACTTGTAGTTCTTGTAGTACTTGTAGTTGTTGTAGTACTTGTAGCTCTTGTAGTACTTGTAGTTCTTGTAGTTCTTGTAGCTCTTGTAGTTATTGTAGCTCCTGTAGTTCTTGTAGCTCTTGTAGTACTGGTAGCTCTTGTAGTACTGGTAGCTCCTGTAGTTCTTGTAGCTCTTGTAGCTCTTGTGGTTCTTGTAGTGTTTGTAATTTTTGTAGTTCTTGTAGCTCCTGTAGTTCTTGTAGCTCATGTAGTTCTGGTAGCTCCTGTAGTTCTTGTAGCTCTTGTAGTACTTGTAGCTCTTGTAGTTCTTGTAGCTCTTGTAGTACTTGTAGCTCTTGTAGTACTGGTAGCTCTTGTAGTACTGGTAGCTCTTGTAGTACTTGTAGCTCTTGTAGTTCTTGTAGTACTTGTAGTACTTGTAGCTTTTGTAGTTCTTGTAGCTCCTGTAGTTCTTGTAGCTCTTGTAGTTCTTGTAGTTCTTGTAGCTCTTGTAGTACTTGTAGCTCCTGTTGCTCTTGCATTTCTTGTAGCTCTCGTAGCTCTTGTAGTTCTTGTAGTACTTGTAGCTTCTGTAACTTTTGTAGGTCTCTTAGTTTTGGTGGCTCTTGTAGTACTTGAAACTCCTGTAGTTCTTGTAGCTCGTAGTTGATGCAGTTCATTTAGCTCTTGTAGCTCCTGTAACTCCCATAGTTTGTGTAGCTCTTGTAGTTTTTATAACTCCTGTAGTTCTTGTGGCTCTCGTAATTCTGATGGCTCTTGTAATTCTTGTAGCTCATGTCATTCATGTGGTTCTCGTAGTTCTTGTGGATCCTGTAGTTCTTGTGACTCCTGTAGCTCTTGTAGTTCTTGTAGCTCTTGTAGTTCTTGTAGCTCTTGTAGCTCCTGTAGTACTTGTAGTAATTGTAGTACTTGTAGCTCTTGTAGCTCTTGTAGCTCTTGTAGTTCTTGTAGTACTTGTAGCTCTTGTAGTACTTGTAGCTCCTGTAGTACTTGTATTTCTTTTAGCTCCTGTAGGTCTTGTAGTTCTTGTAGCTCTTGTAGTTATTGTAGCTCTTGTAGTTCTTGTAGCTCCTGTAGCTCTTGTAGTTCTTGTAGCTCTTGTAGTTCTTGTAGCTCTTCTAGTTCTTGTAGCTCCTGTAGTTATTGTAGCTCTTGTAGTTCTTGTAGCTCTTGTAGTTCTTGTAGCTCTTGTAGCTCTTGTAGCTCTTGTAGTTCTTGTAGCTCCTGTAGTACTTGTAGCTCCTGTAGTTCTTGTAGTACTTGTAGCTCTTATAGTTCTTGTATCTCCCGTGGCTTCTTGAGATTCTTTTAATTAATATAACTCTTGTAGCCCCTGTAACTCTTGTAGTTTTTGTAGCTCTTGTAGTTCTTGCAACAATTGTAGTTTTTGTAGCTCTTCTAGCTTTTGTAGCTCTCTTTAGGCGGGAGTCATGTTGGGAATGGATGGTGTGTGTGTATATGAGAGCAGAGCCCGAGCAACTCCCATGCATGTCTTGTGTTATCGTTCATCTGGAGACTACGCCCGTTCATCTGGAGACTACGCCTACAAGCTCGAGCTCAAGTGTCCACCCCATCTCGCCTCTCCCTCCACCCCTCTCACCTCTTGACCCCCACGCCCCGCTCCTACACCCCCATCCCACCCCTGCCCCTACCTTCTCCACCCCCACCCTCCTAGTCCACTCCTCCTCAACCTCCCTCAACCCCCACTCCTTTCATATACAGAACGCAAATTCCACACCCATCCCTATTCCCTTCTCGGCCGTATCTGAAGGTATCTTCTTCACTCTCGCCCATTGCCCTATCTTTTCTTTCATCTTCCTTCTTTCTACTTCTCTCCCTAACCCTCTCGTATTTAAACACCGCCTCCTCTCCATCCCTCCTTCTTCATTGCTTATTTTATGACTATTTAAACTCAAGCATTGTCCAGGCGAGAATATTTCTGAAGAGGTATTCGGTGTTTGATATATTTGGCCACGCTCTTATCGTTGCACCTTTTTCCAAATAGACGCTGTTTCCGTCCTGTCGATGAAATGATAGACAACGTAAAGAGTCAGACGGTGTTTTGGGACAGGGTATCTCAAATAATAAACGCATTCCTTTTCCAGTCAGCATCACGCCCGCATTGAATGTTCGGAGTGTTTGTTGAAACTACGCCTGGTCTTAGTTTACACCTGTATTTGACCATGCGAGATAAGCTTGATGCGCCTTTGCCAAAACTATGTGACCCTCCATTACGAAATGAGGCGGACACCATCGAGCCTCATTTCGATATATCGGTCGAATAGTGAAAGGGGTTAGGTATGTCAGTGTTGAGATACTAATAGATGTTGGTGCCTACATAGCACAACATTGGGTATCTCTGATCTTTCCATCGACAGCCACCCAGCTGGTCAGTAAAGCCGATATCTCTGATCTTTCCATCGACAGCCATCCAGCTGGTCAGTAAAGCCGATATCTCTGATCTTTCCATCGACAGCCATCCAGCTGGTCAGTAAAGCCGATATCTCTGAGCTTTCCATCGACAGCCATCCAGCTGGTCAGTAAAGCCGATATCTCTGATCTTTCCATCGACAGCCATCCAGCTGGTCAGTAAAGCCGATATCTCTGATCTTTCCATCGACAGCCATCCAGCTGGTCAGTAAAGCCGATATCTCTGATCTTTCCATCGACAGCCATCCAGCTGGTCAGTAAAGCCGATATCTCTGATCTTTCCATGGGCAGCCATCCAGCTGGTCAGTAAAGCCGATATCTCTGAGCTCTCCATGGGCAGCCATCCAGCTGGTCAGTAAAGCCGATACACGACATTAAAAAATAGCCACCATGATGACATAACTGCGCTGCCTTCAACTCATTGCCCAAACGTTTAAACCCACTTGCTCGAAACTTTATACCAGCGGGTGGCAGTCTTCAGTAGCTCATAATTTTGCCTCTGTCTCCTATTTTCTAGTGGGGTTTTATACGTCGTTGGAAAGAAAAGTGTCACCATGTTTCGACTAAATACATAGCACCGAATTTTCCGAAAGTGAACATCCGTCCCCTTTTGTGATGGAAAGTCACATACTTCCCTTTACGTTAATGTCACGATGTCTAGGGGCTATAAAACTCCTTGTCTGTGGCACAGCCCATCACTCACTATGGCCATTTGCCAAACCCTTGTCACTGCACAATCTCTCCATGAGTCATGGCTGAGGCTGGTTAGTCCTAGACTAGAGGGCATCGTCACCGTCTAGCTAGTGCAAAGCAAACTGTAATGGTAACCACATTCACCATTCACAGTGCATTAGTGACAGACTCTCCATACTTTGACCACCGCCGGATCTCTCCTGCCACAACAACAATCGCATAAGACAGGGAAAGCAATCGGCTCGACGTGTAAGAGGTAGGCAGGGAGAAGGGATAATGAAAGATGGCTGCAGAGGACAGAGTAAAATGCCGGGAGAAGCGCAGGATAACAGCCACTTAAGTGACCACGTTTCGTAGTTGCCAGTGATTACTGCACGCCATTTGTACAGCAAGCGGTAGTATTTGCAGGAAAGGCTAATAGCGAGCGTAAGAATCCCACGATGCCATGGTCGTTAGGCTCCATTACGACGTCACATTTGTGAGCAAGTGAATGTGTTTATCCAGGCAGACACCGTAATCTTGACTTGGGAATGCAAAGCAGAACTAACAGAGCTGTTTGGAAGTCTCCGCCGCACAGTTTGTTATAAATGATCGCATTCGTTTCCATATGATCGTCAAGTAATCATGATAAACGTCCAACACAAAGACCGCTCTGCAGATTCGCCGGCACAACAGTAGTATTGATTATTGTGTAAGAGAAACAGCTTTTCGTAAATTACTACCTCATTTGTTCTCATCCCGTTAGATAAACTTCACGGTAAGATTAGGTTCCTCAACTGTGGGCTTCCGTTTTTTTAATACTACAAATGCCATGAAGCTACGAGAGTCTATTGTTTTTCAGCACTTGTTGACAGTTACGCATTGTGTATCCAACTCTTTGAGACCAGTGTAACAAACTATTTTTCAAATAGTTTGTCTCTCCACTGGTTTTACAAATTACTACTTGGGAAGCGTTGTCTCCCGAAGTAACCATATGACAAGTGCACCATTCTTCCTGTATACGAAACAGTCTGAAAATGAAATTATAAGTTCCATCCATGCGCGCTCAAGCACATGCATGCATAAATGCACACGCATGTACAGACACAAGCACGCACGCATGCACGCCAGCACGCACGCGTGCACAGGAAAAAGCAAACAAGCTCCTCCAAACAGTGTGTGCTCAAGAGAACCGTGTTTTGTAACAAAGAGGTAGTCAGGAGATGGGATAGAAGAAGAAAGAGAAGAAGAAAGAGAAGAAGAAGAAGAAGAAGAAGAAGAAGAAGAAGAAGAAGAAGAAGAAGAAGAAGAAGAAGAAGAAAAAGAAGAAGAAAAAAAGGAGGAGGAGGAGGAGGAGGAGGAGGAGGAGGAGGAGGAGGAGGAGGAGGAGGAGGAGGAGGAGGAGGAGGAGGAGGAGGAGGAGGAGGAAGAAGAAGAAGAAGAAGAAGAAGAAGATTGTAATAAATGGAGTTTTCTGATCTACCAGCATTTGTAGGCTATGTAAAGCAGTTAACCTCGAATATTATTATAATGTTGGTTAGGTTAAAGAGCAAACCACGTTTCGATTTCTCTAGTAATATGCCTTCTTTGAATCGCATAGGGAGACGGCATTGGCCTGTTTTTACCTCAAACTGAGAGGGAGAAAGTATCATTGAATTAGTAACATCTAGGATCTGAGCGATAAAGATGAAAATGTTCACACACACACACAGAGAGAGAGAGAGAGAGAGAGAGAGAGAGAGAGAGAGAGAGAGAGAGAGAGAGAGAGAGAGAGAGAGAGGGGGGGGGGGGGCAAAAGATGGAGGGGGAAGCATATGCAGATAGTAAAAGAAGTGTGTATTGCATGCCTCAAAGTCGAAAATTCAGTTTGTCACCCTTGAAAGCAACTAAATGTATAATTAGATCTTACAACTAGAAATTTAGAAAAGCCAGAATCCCACAAGGAATTGAAACATAAACCAGTTTCTTCCTCCCAGGATCAACCCATTAAAAAAGTCCAACTTTTACATCCCTAGAATTTGAACTCGTCCTCTGCACTCTACCTTACAAGCAATCCACACAGGGAGCTTCTCAATAACTTTGGAAGGGGTGACTTCGTTGACACCCTGGTCGAAGAATAGTCGGCCAAGGTTGCATCCCTGCCGTAAACTTCCAGGACAGACGACATCGTCCGTGGAACTGAACGACCTTTGGAGGGTGTAACCCAATAAACAGATCCTAGGAGACCGAGCAAGGAGCGGGAAGGGAGGGCAGTAAGCAGACACGGGAACGAGGAATGGCCGCGCTTGAAGGGGTCTGGGATTGGTCCATAATGGCGTTCACGTGCTGGGGAAACTCTGTTACATGCGCCTCTCTGCTCCCCTCCAGGCATTGACGTAACCCAATGACCCGGAGAGCGGAAGCAGGGCGCGGAGAGGAGAGGCAAGGGGAGATGCTGGATGTTAAAGCACTGAAAGCTGGGTTTTATCACGCCTGTCGCCTGTTTAGGGAGAATGGGTGAATGGAAGGGAGAATGGATGGATTGATGGATGGATTGGTGGATGGAGGGCGGGACAGACGGACGGACGGACGGACGGACGGACGGACGGATGGATGGATGGGTGGAAGGAGGGCGGGACAGACGGACGGACGGATGGATGAATGGATGGATGGAGGGTGGGACAGACGGACGGACGGACGGACGGACGGATGGATGAATGGATGGATGGAGGGCGGGACAGACGGACGGACGGACGGACGGATGGACGGACGGACGGACGGATGGATGGATGGATGGATGAATGGATGGATGGATGGATGGATGGTTGGAGTTTCACGGCTTATCAGCTTCTGTAGGCTATGCAAGGCCATTGAGCACGAAAATCTATGGAGTAAGAGCAGGTCAAGTCATGATTACCCTAGCCTTTTGCCTGTTGCGAATAGCGTACGGAGACGCAGTGTGTCCCTTTTTACCCCCTGCCCACAATGGGCGTGTGTGGATAAACCATCAGAAAGATATACAACATTTGTTACGGCCTGGTAAGCTTGTCAAAGCAAAGCACTCACGGATAGTTGAGGTTATCGCCGTGGTTGTCGTTATAGCTAACGTTTGAGCAGTAACTCTTATCGGAGATTTATTGTTCTCCTTCCAGATACCAGAACTATTTAGCAAGTACATTTTGTCTTCGACAGGTCAGACATTGATTTATTGAGTCTATGTGCAAAGTTCCCAACGATTTTTGTCATAGCAATTTGTTCCAGAATATTTATATTATTAAAAAGCTCACTGTAATTACGTAGTCGACCCCCTGTATATTGAGGTAGGAATAGACCCACCACGTCTCCCTATCGGTTTCGTAAAAGGCGTGTAACCAGGGAAAATGATATTTGAGTTGCTCTCACTAGAACCAGCTCTGGTAATTTTGCAGTCATTGGCTTTACATAGCCTACAACGACTGATAGGCCAGTGAAACCCATTCCATTCCGGTTAACACATTACTCTGTGCTTCGTAAACTGATCAAGCACGAATCACTTTCGAAGTATAGGCTTCAAAGCAGTGGCAAAAATGGGTCACAACCTTTGCACTCTGCAGCTGCGAAGGACAGGTGACCATAAATTTGACACTTGCAGCGCCTTTAAAGGGCAAGGTCGTTGTTGTTTGGGGAGCGTCAACCGAGGGGAGGGAAAGCGTCGGGCTGGTGACACACCGACGCCCATTTTACAAAGGAAGTGGACGGGATGAAAGGAGGCAGACGAAAACAAAAGGAGGGAGTCGTTGATTTGACAGCTGACTCTCCATATACAGATGTCGGGAAGAAGAGTGCGTCCAGCCCAGTTTAGAGTCTGACCCACAGCCACAACAAGGCGCTCCTCAGTTTAGCGTGATGCACGTGCTGCAGCGGTTACTGATCACAGTAGAGGAAAGGCTCGATCTAAAAGTTACTGATCACAGAATTGGAAAGGCTTGATGTCAGAGTTACTGATCCCAGCAGAGGAAAGGCTCAATGTCAGAGTTACTGATCACAGATTTGGAAAGGCTTGATGTCAAAGTTACTGATCACAGTAGAGGAAAGGCTCGATGTCAGAGTTACTGATCACAACATTGGAAAGGCTCGATGTCAAAGTTACTGATCACAGTAGAGGATAGGCTTGATGTCAAAGTTACTGGTCACAGTAGAGGAAAGCTCGATGTTAGAGTTACTGATCACAACATTGGAAAGGCTCGATGTCAAAGTTACTATCACAGTAGAGGATAGGCTCGATGCCAAAGTTACTGGTCACAGTAGAGGAAAGCTCGATGTCAAAGTTACTGATCACAGCAGAGGAAAGCTCGATGCCAAAGTTACTGATCACAGCAGAGGAAAGCTCGATGTCAAAGTTACTGATCACAGCAGAGGAAGGCTCGATGTCAAAGTTACTGATCACAGTAGAGGAAGGCTCGATGTCAAAGTTACTGATCACAGCATTGGAAAGGCACGATGTCAAAGTTACTGATCGCAGCAGAGCAAAGACTCCATGTCAAGTAATCAGTGACTGTTCATGACTGACACGCCATGTGGTTAGTGAAGGGTACACATTCCTTGTACGACAAGGAGGATACTTTTTAATGAACTTTTATTACTCCCCAACTTTCATTTCTTCGTGCATTTGCGAGCTGTAGTCTAGACCTATAATAGAAATTTTGTCTTGAGCAGAAATGTCATTCAATGATGTCTCGCCTTTCGGATGAAATAAAGCGATAACAGTGTTGCGGTATGTACACTTTAATCAGATTAATTTTGTTTTAAAAGAAGAGGAAAACGTCATTTTATTCAATCAATAAAACAACGATTAAGTGTTGACGAGCACTGCAACATTTCCTTGTCTGATACGGAAGTAGAGGCTTGCCGGTTTCATTTATAAGGATCAGTGACAGATGGCATGAATATGATGCACGAGATTGCCTCAGCACCTCTGAATCCCTACAGCTACAACCAGATAAGGAAAGAAATATGGTACCATTTCAAACAGCTGGTGAACGAGCCTATCCACTCGTCCTTAATACCTGGGCAGTCTGTCAACCAACCAGTTAGTCAATGGGCCATCAATCGATCAATAATGTATTCAGTCGCCCAGTCAGAGCAAACTAGTTAACCAGCAAGTCAGCCAGCAAGTCAGCCTGCAACCAGACAACCCGGTGGGCAAAATACCTACATAGTCGAGCAGTTGACCAACCAACCAACCAACCAATCGACAGCCTATCTACCAGCTGGCAGCCTGACGACCCCAAACCCAGAAATTACAATATCACTTCACGCGTGAATTCGGTTCCAGCAGGCTGCCAGAATATCTAGGGACGTCACGCCTGCACAGTAATGGACTTGGCAAGGAGCTGAATTGGTGCTCGAATCGTAGGCCTCTCGTGGGAATTTTCTCGCCCTTGCCGACGATGCTATGCCGTCTTTTACTCGCCAAAACTCAGTTAAAGCAACGAAAGGCTCGCTCTGTAGAGAAAAGAACATTTCTATTCGGCTACACGACGATGCGTGCAGGCGTTTACAAGCTATCGGTACAAGCGATATGCATTTTCGAGTGTTAAATGGTTTGAGACCCACATTTGGGCGATAAGTGGCTCTATACAACCACACCTTCACCTGTACCTTTTATCTTCAAACGTAGATTATTCACTTTCACACAGAGATCAAAGCTCACAGTCACGAATCGGTGTACATAAATGGCAGTGTGTGCATGAAAATAATCCTCATTTACAAATTACATACATATACATGTATAGTCATTTGGTGTGAAGTTGTAAAGCAGTTTCTTCCCCGCTGTACGTTAGAAACTTTAACACGAGCAGAGCAGTCGTTTTTTTAAAGTGTGTTTGTGTTTCTTCGAGGTGACAAACATTTTACGGACGTTAAAAAAGTGTGTGTGTGTGTGTGTGTGTGTGTGTGTGTGTGTGTGTGTGTGTGTGTGAGTGTGTGTGTGTGTGTGCGTGTGTGTGTGTGTGTGTATGTGTGTGTGTGTGTGTTTAGTGCCTTTAACAACTCTGCAAGCAGGCGATGTATAGGAACGAAATGGACCGTTGATATGCAATTCGCCTCGTTTCCCACGCCAGCGCTTTCTATTAAGTATAGAGCGTCGTACATCACGCAACAAATTCCCGGAGATATTTTTTCCCAAAAAGGCACCCAGCTTATCAGATTCTCTGTCGGGCCTGGAGGACAGAGAGTGGGGTAGCGCTCTCGTCCAGGCTGGAATGAAGGAATGCCCTTGCTTCTAGTTGCGTGGAGATCACGGCGTACGAATCATGATAAGCAATGGAAGACTCGTAAGCCGAGACTGGAAGGATATAAAGGATGTGAGATACTCCTAAACAAAAATAGCCTCCACGTAAATTCCTGACTTTTCTTGCTAGCTCCAGGATTGAATCCCGAAAACGCTATACAGTCCGAGCTTACTTTTATTTCCTGGAGATAAGTCAGAACTATATTTGGATTAAGTTACGTTGATAATTATTCACCGGACGGAGTTTCAGGGGCTTGTCAGGATATGATTAGTGTTGTTGGGAGGTATTAATACCATTCCATTAAAAGCATGATTAAAATTTATTATTAAAAATCAACGACTGTTATCTTTATGAGTTTCTACCTAATTCGACAAAAGAGAAATGTCAATGTCATCGATCGTAAGATGTGAATTCTCTC
>JAWQFJ010012516.1:0-22500 GCA_034096865.1 Theodoxus fluviatilis | reverse complement strand
CAGAATCTTGCGGTAGCATCTCATTTCCAGGGCTTGTATCCGTCTCTGTTGTTCAGATGTGAGTGTCCAGGACTCGCATGCATACAAGAATACGGAGATGGCCAGCGTGCGCATGAGCCTGATCTTCGACGCGAGAGTGATATTTCTGTCACGCCATATTGGTTTTAACTTTGCCAATGCTGCTGTTGTTTGTGCTATCCTGGACAGTATCTCTGGTTTGGACCCTTCATCAGTCACGATAGATCCCAGGTATTTGAAGTTGTTCACAGCTTCCAGTTTTTGGCCCTTCACTTTCATTTCCATTTTGAAGCCCCGAGGATTGTTCGTCATCACCTTGGTCTTCTCGGCGCTGATCTCCATGCCATATGCCTGTGAGATCTTATCCAGGTGCTCGACAAGACTAGTCAGTTCTTCTTCACTTCCTGCTAATCCATCAATGTCATCAGCAAAACGTAAGTTGGTGATCTTCATATACATCTACATTCCGATCATAGCTCCAGTGCATCGTCTGAAGGGAGAGTCATGTGTCACATCGACAGGTGGCAAGATGCGGTGACTAATGGTGAGGTGTGACTTCAGGAAACTGTTGCACTGCAGGTTAATTTCAGAAGTGACTGATTGACACAGCGAGCACCGGTTGCCTCCTAATGCGTGTTGCAACGAGGAAGTAGACGCTCTTGAATTATCGCCTTGGGTAGGACAACTTTCTTGCCGGTGGTGATCGTGTGTTCTGTTATTTATCTTCTTTGGCGATAACTGACAGACAGACAGAGAGACAGACAGACAGACAGACAGAAAGACAGACAGACAGACAGACAGACAGACAGACAGACAGACAGACAGACAGACAGACAGACAGACAGACAGACAGACAGACAGACAGACAGACAGACAGACAGACAGACAGACAGACGGACAGAAAGACAGACAGACAAGCAGGCAGGCAGGCAGGCAAAGACTAGTGAAATTATAATTATTCGTTTTGTTTGTTTAGACAAATAAGTTTATCTTCCAAATCTGAGTGAAGCAAAGTATTCACAGAAATGTAGTCCACGACTGATGCCATGAAGAAATTGATTATTCCTGAGGGTAGAATGTCACTGCTCATGCTGACTGAAGAGACCAAAAAAAGGGAAAATTTAAATTATTCGTTGTAGTTACAGTATCTACTAAAGAATTCACGGTCTCTTTTGGGATCGGTTGTTGAGTGCCAGGAGTATTAGCACTTTGGTTCTCTTTGTTTGAGCCAAAGCTCAGGCAGCAGCGAGCTGATGCTGGGAGTGTGCTCACTTACGCAACTTCCGGGGACGTCACAGAGTCGAACGAGGACTGGTTGTGTCGAAAGCACGAAGGGGAAAACCGCGGGAACGTGACACGGCTTAGCCCGGAATTTTAATCGTGGTCTCCCTCCCTTCAAACGCACGGCAGGGGATTAACTCTTGCTGTGCCGGACAAATTTTAGCAGCTCTTGGGTTAATATTGAATGAATTCAAACGGGCACCATTTTCATTCAAGGGACAAAAACGCCCGCGTGCGTGCGAGGTTATTAGGTCACAGATGCCGTAGGGTAAGTGCGCACTTTTGCTCAGGAAGAGAAATGTAGGGGGTATAGATTTACCGCGGGACCGTTCTGACGATTCTATTACGTCACAACGAAGAACCTTGGGAAGGAATTTCTCTGGCAGGCAAGGGTCAAAGGTAGCGGAGCGGCGGATTTTGAAGAACGTAAGGCGGATAAGGTCGAGGACTGCCCACGGGGGAAATATGCTTGCATGACGTGAGTAACACCACAAAGACAACCGTTTGTAGAAGTTTTTCAGTGTGTGGATGTCAAGGGTGCTTTGAATATTTTGAATAATAAAATATTTGGTTGGCTTTGTGATCTATTAGGGCAAGCTTTTGTATCCTTCATAGGTACTTGGTTTATTCCAGGGTGGAGAGAAGCAGGGTGATTAGACCATCTAGGCGTGATGTGCAACACTTGCATCCGTTTTTATGTTAAATCATAGAGTGTCGCGAAAATCGATGCCTCATGAGAATTAGGTTCCGTCCGATACTTTGTCACAAAAACTGAAGTTAACTTTTACAATGTTATCTCTCTTAATCTTTACTTAAATTTCACTGCCATTCCATATTGTTCCGTCTTTTTGTTGCCTTTAAACGCAAACATTCTTAAGACAAAATCCACACCTACACTAACAACAATCCTCTTTTTCTTTCCCATCTATGCGCTCACAATTCTCCTGACTACTCAAATCTAGTTATAGCCGTAACAAAGTGGCGGTGACAACGCAGTCTTAAGGTTAAGGAAGTGCAACTCTGATCTCATATCCAATTGGACTATTCTCCATATATATATATATATATATATATATATATATATATATATATATATATATATATATATATATATCTATGGAGAGCAACAGGTTCAAGGAAGAAGTGTGGGTAAGAAGAGAAATTCCAGGGACTGGATCTCGTCATCCAACATTAGAATTCCCTGTTTTGCAACAATAACAAAAGTATCACACTTGTCCCACTCTCTCCACATTGAAGTTATCCATCCCCTTGTCCTTCCTTCTCCACATTGTAGTTCTCTATCCCCTTGTCCTTCCTTCTCCACATTATAGTTCTCCATCCCCTTGTCCTTCCTTCTCCACATTATAGTTCTCCATCCCCTTGTCCTTCCTTCTCCACATTGTAGTTCTCCATCCCCTTGTCCTTCCTTCTCCACATTGTAGTTCTCCATCCCCTTGTCCTTCCTTCTCCACATTGTAGTTCTTTATCCCCTTGTCCTTCCTTCTCCACATTGTAGTTCTCCATCCCCTTGTCCTTCCTTCTCCACATTGTAGTTCTCCATCCCCTTGTCCTTCCTTCTCCACATTGTAGTTCTCCATCCCCTTGTCTTTCCTTTTCTCCATTATAGTTCTCCATCCCCTTGTCTTTCCTTCTCTCCATTGTAATTCTCCATCCCCTTGTCTTTCCTTCTCTCCATTATAGTTCTCCATCCCCTTGTCCTTCCTTCTCCACATTGTAGTTCTCCATCCCCTTGTCTTTCCTTTTCTCCATTATAGTTCTTCATCCCCTTGTCCTTCCTTCTCACCACTGTAGTCTTCATACCCTTGTCCTTCCTTCTTTCCACTGTAGTTTTCATCCCCTTGTCCTTCCTTCTTTCCACTGTAGTTTTCATCCCCTTGTCCTTCCTTCTCCACATTGTAGTTCTCCATCCCCTTGTCTTTCCTTTTCTCCATTATAGTTCTTCATCCCCTTGTCCTTCCTTCTTACCACTGTAGTCTTCATCCCCTTGTCCTTCCTTCTTTCCACTGTAGTTTTCCATCTCCTTGTCCTTCCTTTTCTCCATTGTAGTTCTCTACCTCCTTCGTCACATGATGATGTCAGCATATGGACGCAGTCAAATGAACATGAGTGATAACTCTGGTTAATGAGGTGACTATCTTGACAAGATATTGACGGCTGTCAAAGAGCACAAAGAAGAATGTGAGGTCCTGAAGAGATACACAACAAAACTGTATGACTGGGACCCTCTTCTGTGCTGGGCCCAACAAGAAGAGATAAATCAAATCTTCAGTTAAGGGGAAAAGTGTACGACTCTTCATCCTGATCAACTTTCACTTCTGCAGCTATACTGAAATGAATATTTCTTTTCACGAATCTTGGAAAGTCACTACCCGCACAGATCACGAGGCACATTGTGGATCTGATTTTTCTCAACGCTTGATTGAACATTGGCAGACGTGGCTGATATTTTCTGCATATTCAGTTTTCTTCTCATTTACTTCACAGTGAAATCCAAAGGATATCACATGATGAACGAAGTGAAATCTAAAGGACTGATGAGGACATCTTGCAGCTCTTACAGGTTAAGTCACTTATTCAGTCTTACTCATTCGCTGGCTTTGCTCACCAGGAAACTTGAAACCTTCCTCAGGTCAGGTCAGGCCAGGAAGTCATCCGTATGTCTCTCCCCAACGTTCCCTTAACTCCCATACCAGAAAGGTTTGAATGTGAGAAAGAACGGGTGTGACCTTACTGGACGAACGATGGGCCAGAGAGAGCTGTCGTGACATTGACATGGCACCAGCTGGATATCTGCTGACCTTGTCTCGTTCTCTCTCCTTTCTAGGAATGGTGGATCATTGTGGGGGCAACGTTCTCTCTATCGTCACTGCGTTTCCGCTGCTTGACGTTGCATGTGTGCAGAAACTACCTACTCGAACTGACGTTGGCTTTTCAGACCAGGTGGGAGCTGGGAGCCGGGCCGATCTTGTTCTGTACCCTTTCTAAACATGCTGTCTAGAGAGGCATGAATCTTCCATTTCCATCTGAACGGTCTCAAGAAATTTCAGGTGCGAGGTACGTATCTAAGCAACTCTGCCAGATCGCGCATAAATTCGTCGTCTCCGTGTAAGTGCACGTATTTGATGAGAAACTAGTGTGCCATTTTTCAATGCATGAAATATGACTCTAATCGCCATGCATTCACTCCGTCAAAGTGTGTTGTCAGTTTCTTCGATGGTAAATGCCAAGAGATAATGTGAGGCTTCAAACTTTATTACAGCGGAAATATAAGAATAATTACCGAATGAAAATCTTGCAACATGTTGTTGAAGTAATGTTGTGTTGTAGAAAACTTTTAGAAATCTGTTGTTGAAAGATATCGTGGATTGTTATATTTGGTTCATCAATAAATACCGGGGAAATATACATGTTTTGGTCATTTTGCTTAAGATATTTTCGGGCTTAAAAGGAAAAATTTGCTTATCTGAGTGCAGATGTAAGAATATTTTAATACATTCTGTCCTGACACTATCTGTGCATGAATTTTCTTGCAATGAGCTCAATAAGTTTTTATTTATTTAATTGTTTTTGCTTTTTAAAGTTTCACGCCACAGTGACACATTAGCAAAGGAACATACAGACGAATAACTAAATCACGGAACCAAAGGCAGTCCATCAAACGTTTTTCATTATTTTAAACCCAAGAAAGGTACAGAAATGAATACACGCATCACCGTAATACATCCGAGTAAAGATAAGCTGCGATTTCTGAAGCCAGGCTTGAAAGTCGAAATTAAATAGAAAACTAAAAAACAAATGCTGCCATTCCGAAATGACAGATCTTGAGTAAGACGTGAAATGAAGCGGAGGCAGGTGGGCTAGTGGGTGGTTGAATTGTCATAGAGGTTGGCAGTGAAAACTGGGATAGGCAGACTTGGTGGAGGTGGAGGATAGGGGTGACGGAGGACGGTAGTGTTCAAGATGATAAATTGAAACAAGACGTAATATTGCAATAATCGATTCAGCGCTCTGTTTATGCAAACCTCACCTCACACTATAAACCAGCCCTGAAGCCCTGCGCAATCAGTCTCTTCAAGGAAAAACACTCCTCCTTGCAACAGCACTGCAGATGGCGGGCCACAGGGCTTTGTTGACTCTGCAACTCTATCGGACCAACAGGGGTGGCAGCAGGTACGGGAGTTGCGCTGCACCAGTTCTGTCTTCATCGATCCGTGGCGACATCGAGACCACATCGTCCATCTCTGACAGTCTGCTGACGCTCTACACCGGAAGTCCTTCCACAAATGGAGACTCAGAGGAAGCCAAGGACAATCCGTTATCGGTCCGTTATCCCTGACGATGGCTCATAGCGTCTGCGTTGTGGGAACATAGACTTTTCTGGGACTAACACGCCCCTGTTTCTGATGCTACAAAGGGCGTCCTAATCCTGGAAATGATGAGTGATCCTCCATCACCTGGTCTATTACTGTCGACACAGACGACGGCTTCAGCTGCTCTCGCGTCCACAGATGGACCCAAGGCCACGGTCTTAGGAAACTAATGATCCGACAGCACAAGCCAAATCATGACACATAGTCCGGGAGCACAGAAGAAGACGTGCTAGACAGACTGAAAGCGTCTAAAGATGATGACGAAGTAGAGGGGTGACGGTCAAGGGGACCTTGGAATGACGTCAAGATGACAAAAGGCTGTCATAAGACGCTACTGTGAAAAGATCAGACAAACAGAATCAATACTTGCGTGCTATTTGACTTGACTTGACTTGACTTTTACGACGTTTGAGGCCTTTTGTGAGGCCTGTTCGACGTTCCATGTGATAAACTAACTTTGCTGCAATGCGTGGCGGGCTAACTACTAGATCTATTGCATATTTTGGCATTCTGGTGTGTAGAGGGTGGGGAGATCTTTCCAGTGTTCGTCGAGTGCAACTTTGAAGTCATGGACTGAGGCAGCTGTGACAACTGCATCTGGTAGGCTATTCCAGGTTTTGATGATACGTTGTGAGAAGAAGTTCTTCCTGATGTTCAGCCGAAAGCTGTCTTTATGGAGTTTCAGCGAGTTTCCACGCAATTTAGTGTTGCTGGACAGCTTGAACGTTGGTTTCTGCACATCGTAGTAACCATGGAGGTATTTGTACACCTCTATCATATCTCCTCTCTTGCGTCTGTGCTCCAGGGTTGGGAGTTTGAGTGCTCGGAGTCTCTCTGGGTACGTCTTGTTTCTGAGTGATGACAGCAGTTTGGTTGCCCTACGCTGAACGTCCTCGATGTCACTGCATAGCGTTTTCATGTGTGGTTGCCAGACACAGTGGCCGTACTCCAATCTGGGTCTCACCAAGCTTTTGTACAGCAGGACGAAGGTCTGCTCTGTCAGATAGTCGAAAGACCGGCGGATGACTCCAATGACACGGTTTGCCTTCGATGTTGCATGTGCTACTTGGTCCTTGAAGGATAGTGTAACCAGACGTCAAGTATGAGGAGTCGTCGTAGATGCTATTACATATGGCGTCTACCAGAAGGAAAATGAATGCGCCGTAAAAACAAAACACTAATACAGAGTAATAAACACCGCTGGTTGTGCTCTGTTGCATCCTGAACATCAAACAACTTTGTCGGCCGTAGTGATGAATTAAATGAAAGACAAGCAACGGAAATTATGCAGCGAGGTTGGTGTCATCAAAACGAATCAGGAACGTAGAAAGAGAACATATCTAGTGAGTTATTTCTGTACATGTACGACAAAACCAAGGGATGGAGGCATTGTTATTTCTATGAGGATGGATGGATGGATGGATGGATGGATGGATGGATGGATGGATGGATGGATGGATGGATGGATGGATGAATGGATGGATGGATTGATGGATGGATGGATGGATAGTGTTTTACATCCTATCTGCCTTTGTAGGCTATGTAAGGCCATTAAGCACGAAAATCACTTTAGAGTAAACGCAAAGCAAGTCACAGTAGTGTCCCTAGTTATTCGCCTCTTACGAATCGTGTAGGGAGACGTGGTGGGTCGATTCTTACCCCAAACCCACAGGGGGATTTCTATGGGGAACAGAAGAACGTACCTCTTAGATAACAAAATGCCTTCGTCATAAGCCCGCCTAGAACTTAAGAGCATCCGGATTGCAAAGTGGCTGAATGAGAGGAAGACAACCGCACTTGAGTTGCTATACATGTTCTTGTTGCTTTCTCGACAGAAGTCTTTGACATAAAAAGCAGACGGCACTTGTTCCTTGCTCCTCTCTGTGTCTCTGTCTCTGTCTCTCTGTCTCTGTCTCTCTGTCTCTCTGTCTCTCGTTAGGCCTGACAATAAATACTGCTAAGACAAATGTTGTTATATTTGGGTCAGGTGGTTACATAGCTTCCTATGAGAAATGGTACCTTCATAAAGAAGAAATCAAAATAACCAATGAATACAAATATCTGGGTGTTAAGTTTACTCATAAACTTTGTGTTCGTATCACTCTGAAGGATCTGGCCTGTAGAGCTAAAACTGCTCTGACTATTATGATTAGAACCTTAAGGAAGATCACTCATGTACCTGCGGCTGTATTTTTCAAGCTGTTTGATTTTCAAATTCAGCCCATTCTGTTGTATGGGGCAGAGACTTGGGAGTTCATGAATACGAAGCCATTGAATGTGTTCATCTGCATGCTATAAAGTCATTTTTGAATGTTTCATCAAGAACCTCCAATTTAATGTGTTATGGTGAAACAGGACGCTTTCCTTTGCACATTAATGCTGCTTTAAGGAGTATAAAGCACTGGCTGAAGATTCTGAAGTTGGACAATGACAGACTTCCTAAAAGAGTTTATCGAATGATGTGTAGTCTTCCTCACAATTGCGTCTCATGGGCTATGATGGTAAAGGATTTGTTGGTCAAGTTTGGTTTTGAAAGTGTTTGGATGGACAGTCATTCATTCTCTCACAGTGAATTTGCTGATGACACGCAACTCTACAACTCCACTCATCCCAGTCAAATCCAACTTCTTCTCTCTGCAAGTGAACTTTGTATTTCTGATGTGAAACAGTGGATGACACAGAACAAACTCAAACTTAATGATTCAAAGACCGAAGCTCTCCTGGTTGGCGGTAGAGGCGAATTCGATCAGGCCCTGAAACTAACCATAGGCCAGAGTGAGATAGAATTCTCAAAGTCTGTTAGGAACTTAGGTGTCATGTTCGATGATGATCTTTCTATGAGAGTTCATGTGAACAAAGTTTGCCAGTTAGCTTACTACGAGTTAAGGAAAATTGGCACTATTCGTCACTATCTTTCACAACAGGCCACTCAAACCCTTGTCACTTCCCTTGTTCTGTCCCGTCTTGATTATGGAAATTCTCTTCTTGCCGGCATTCCTGGCACTCTGCTAAACAAACTGCAAAAAGTCCAAAACACTGCTGCTAGATTAATCTTTAGATGTCCCAAGAGAACTCCCACATCCAAACTCCTTCGTGCACTGCATTGGCTCCCCGTCGCTCAGAGGATAGAGTATAAGCTAGCCATTATGTGTTTCAACTTCTTCAATCAAACTGCACCACACGCACTCAAAGAAATTCTCACTGTCTACACCCCCGCTAGAAATAACCGTTCAGCTGCAGACACCAAAACGTTAAATGTCCCCCGTCGCAAAAAGATAACCCAAGGACAGCGAGCTTTTTCCTACATCGGCCCTGTAACATGGAATAGCCTACCTTTCCCTGTCCGTCACTCTAATTCCATGTCCCAGTTCAAAACCTCCCTCAAGACACACCTGTTCCGGTCAGTCTTTCCTGACGAGCAGTGAAGGCGCCTCTTTTATGTTTCGTGTTTTGCCTGCTACTTAATTAATTGTATTGTATTTAATTGTTCTTTTTATTTCAATTGTATAGTATGTGAGTGTTAGAATGTTTTGTATGAGTGTAGACTTTATCATTGTACACGCCATGAGCTTGCTATTAGGGAAGGTATGTGCGTTATAAATAGTCTGTATTATTATTATTATTATGGACCAGTCCACTGCAAATGATCATGTCTTCATTAAGTGCCTTCGAGATGGACTTATAGATCAATTCCGTACTCAATGGATGGAAAACCTGAACGAAAGTAATAGATATATTTTCTACAAAGAAATAAAAAATCAGTGTGTAGTAGAAAAGTACCCTAGTTGTATCGATAAAAAGGTTTTCAGAGATGTTTTCGTCCGCTTTAGAATGGGCATCACCGATTTGTACATCCATAGACGAAGATATATGACGCAATCATATGACTTGTTGTGTCCGTTATGTAGAGAAAAAGAGGAAAAGGAATTTCATTACATGTTGGAATGCCCTGCTCTGCAGGACTTGAGGGAACGTTGCCTGTTGTAACATCTTGTGCCACCTATTGAAAATCCTATGAAAACTCTTTTAAGCAATGAAAACGACAGTATAAATAGAGCAACAAGTGTTTATCTGTACAAAGCATTCAATCGAAGAGATTTGGCTGTAAATACACCAGAATGTATCGCTTTCTATTTGGATGAATAGGTAGACATGCATATTTGATGCGATGTGGGCACAGATGTTCCATCTTATGTATTTCCATATACTTAATGTGTATTGCTTGCTTTGCTTTGGGAAAAGCCGGAGGCCTACCCAATAAACCGTTCGTTCGTTTGTTCTCTCTGTCTCTGTCTCTCTGTGTCTGTCTCTGTCTCTCTGTCCGTTCGTCCGTCCGTCCGTCCGTCCGCCCGTCCGTTCGTCCGTCCGTCCGTCCGTCCGTCCGTCCGTCCGTCTGTCTGTCTGTCTCTGTCTGTCTCTGTCTGTCTCTGTCTGTCTCTGTCTGTCTCTGCCTGTCTCTGTCTGTCTGTGTCTGTCTGTTTCTCTCTCTCTTTCTCTCTCTCGTTCTCTCTCTCTCTTTCTCTCTCTCTCTCTCTCTCTCTCTCTCTCTCTCTCTCGTTTCCCACGACTCCGATAGGCGGCGTTGTTGCAGCAGGATGTGCACAGTTCGAGCTCCGAGTTGTTTTGCCGTACTACAGGACACATACCGAGTACAGGAACGTCATTATGGAATACATTTTACCTGCCATCCTGAGGAGAGCAGTGAGTGAACTTGCTACAACCCATGTTCTCAAATTTGGGAACACTGATGCAAATTTGGAATGCACAACGGTTACGCTGAAATGGACAAGCCCATTAGCGCCCCAGGGAAAGTCTGCTCCTCGATCTAGCTCTCGGTCCAAGAACAGAAAGTCACCGTCGAAACGGAAAAGAGATTTCCTGCGGTGACAGATGTTCGCGAAACGATTGTGCGAGAGCCCTCTGGGGATGAAATCTTCAGAAATGACCGCAACGGCATCGCCGTTGAGTCAGCTGCAGTATTCATGCAATAGCCTGAAACCCCCTGCCACCTCAAGGTTGGAACGTGCCGTGACAGAGTGTGCTAGGGAAAAGAACACGAATGTGTTTAATGAGGCCGAAGGTCATGCAAATCCTGTGACTGATGTGATCTCCGCGCATTCTGTAAACCCGAGTCAGTAGTGATTCTGGCACAGTTCGCAATGAATGCGCAATAGGCTTGACCTTTCGCATTACAGCCTTGCGCGAAAAATATTTCGTTCTGATACTATTTTTCTCTCCACTTTTTACAGAAATCATTCAGATGTCAAAACTTGTTTCCATTTCAACACAAACATTTTATTGTATCGAATAAACGCTTGTTTGTTGTCTCAACAAGAGTAAGTTAAGAGTTTTGTGCGAAATAGTCTTAGAACTACTTTAACGGCGTATATAAGGGAGCACATCGGCTATCCCACAAGCCTCTCGTGTGACCTCCGTTTGCATAAATTGGCCGAAAACCTTCCATCACGTGATGTCAACGCTGCTAGAGATACTTCGCCGGTAGGCGAAATCTCTAGTTTACTAGAATGATCTCCGCGAAGAAGCACGACTTTTGAGAAGAAACCGTGCATCCAGTTGCGGAGATGGCCCGAAAGCTATCAACGAAGCACTACACGTGCTTTGATTACAACCTTGCCCGTTTCCGTGAAGACGACTTCCCGTCAGCCGGCCCGAAGACGCACGACAAAATCGTGCAACGCGCTTTTTACGACGCTATGCACGTCGAGCCTGTTGACACATCGGAGTTGTTTCGGCAACTCACGAGAGGTGCTGGAAGATCTAAGCCTGTGCGAGCGTGGTGTGATGTCTGCG
Organism: Theodoxus fluviatilis; assembly: GCA_034096865.1. Taxonomy (NCBI): domain Eukaryota; kingdom Metazoa; phylum Mollusca; class Gastropoda; order Cycloneritida; family Neritidae; genus Theodoxus; species Theodoxus fluviatilis. The sequence continues at coordinate 10,999 of JAWQFJ010012516.1, read as the reverse complement.
CACAACCTCTGACTTCCTTTGTAGCATGTTCCGCTTGTGCACGCTCAGCCTTCTGCCCTGAATGTTTTAATAGGACGAATCACCCAAGACATGCCGTTCCAAAAGCCTCATAGCATGATGATTACCGTGCCACAATATGCTACAAGATGAGAAGTTCCGCACGAGACTATGGAATTAAGTGTTCAACATGACTGTTTCCTCCTTCGAAGGTACTTGTCATTGTGTTATTGATTTACCGGGTGTGGTACTCTACCGTGGCAACAGTTTTGATAAAAACTAATTGCAATCTGAGAAGTTTTTCTTCTTGAGGGGCACGGGGGGGGGGGGAGGGGGGGGGGGTAGAGGGTGAGGGAGGGGTGAAGGGAAGATTATTGTTGTTGTCGTTGTTGTTTAACAGGTTCGGGATATTCTGGTTGACTCTTGCACAAGACGATGTCACTTACGCCTTGCTACTCGTCAGATTACATCGCACTCTGGCTACGCACTGAGAAACGCGACGGAGCGTTTGGATACTCTGACATCGTATAGTTGAAAGTGATCGGATCGTGTTACCTCGTACCTGACTTGTAGACTGGGGTTTCCACATTTTGTTCACAGGATCAGACACACCTCCTCCAAGCATGTTTGTCGCTGAGCATTGCTATTATGATCGGTGTTATATTGCAGTTGATAATTCAGGTCGATTTTCCGGCTAGAGACCCCGACACAGTTGATGTGGGTTTTTCAACTAGCTTAAAGTTTGTTAATTCTATGCCATGTTTAGGTACTTGTGTGAATCGCCTTATTTTAGTTGCCTTATGTTACGTGTTGCGTTTCGAGTTCGTAACCCATTATATAATGGGCTGGACTCCTGACCGAGGCGTCAGTACCGTGCTGTCGTATCTGTGTCCATCACATGTATGAAACGTTTTTGCTGTGAGACAATTGAAGCTTTTGTTTCTTGTCCGAAGTTGTTTAGCTTACTTGGATGGGTTGTGTCAGCTAACTTGTGCTATATATTGTTGGGTGGGAACTCCGTCGCCATGTGGTTAGGATGTACTTGTCCTTGCTCAACTCGATGTCGAGTAAAGGTGGCTGCTTTTGGTGTTATTCTTAAGATAGCAAACGTTTCGATTATTTTGTTGCTTGTCTGTAACCCTGTTTTGTCTATGGGCCTGAGGCCTTGACAAATAAAGTTTCAACGTTCAAAGTTCTCTCGTTTCCCACACATTTCTACCATTTCTTTATACAGAGCCACTCCCGAACAAAGGACTTGACAGCCCAGCAGCTGACCTCCATGTAACAAAGAAACTACCTCTGTCTCCTTCCTTCTCCCCATTGTAGTTCTCCATCCCCTTGTCCTTCCTTCTCACCATCGTAGTTTTCCATTTCCTTGTCCTTCCTTCTCACCATTGTAGTTATCCATCCCCTTGTCCTTCCTTCTCCCCATTGTATTTCTCCATCCCCTTGTCCTTCCTTCTCACAATCGTAGTTATCCATCTCCTTGTCCTTCCTTCTCCCCATTGTATTTCTCCATCTCCTTGTTCTTTCTTCTCACCATTGTAGTTATCCATCTCCTTGTCCTTCCTTCTCCCCATTGTATTTCTCCATCTCCTTGTTCTTCCTTCTCCCCATTGTAGTTCTCCATCCCCTTGTCCTTCCTTCTCACCATTGTAGTTTTCCATTTCCTTGTCCTTCCTTCTCACCATTGTAGTTCTCTATCTCCTTGTCCTTCCTTCTCTCCATTATAGTTCTCCATCCCCATAGACGTTATTCACGCAGCGGCCATTTTGAAATCGAAAACGAGACGGACTAGGCAACCATCATGGCGTCTTCTATGGCCAGCACCAGTACCAGTACATGGAGTAGAAATCTCTTGCATGTACCTCCATTCTCGCATGGAAATGCGGAAATATGGGCAAGTGATGTTGGTACCCACATTTAAAAAGACAGTCAGAGGCTGTGGAGCGAGTCCAGAGCAGGGCTCCCAAGTTGTTGAGTGAATGTCGGGAGATGTCTTACAGCGAGTGCTTAGAGTATTTGAATCTGCACTCACTAAAAGGAAGAAGGATTCGTGGTGACCTAATAGAGATTTATTAATCATACAATATAATCTCGTAGACGTGTAGTGGAGCGACTTCTTTAAGTCACCAAGCTGTACCAGTACGAGATGCAGACGGAAAAGTGTTTGTTCAACGTAGTAATACTAACCTCAGAAAGTATTGTTTCAGTAATCGTGTTGCTAACCTGTGGAATAACCTTCCGTTTCAGCTCAAACTGCACCGACTACTAACGTTTTCAAAAACCAACCGGACAAGGATCCTACATTCATATTGTTATCTAGAAGCTATGATGAGTGACACTGTCGCAATAGGAAAATTGCGCTAAGACCTTATGTTATATAACGCAACACATTACGATGGGGCGTTCAAAAAGCTTCACGGCCTACATCGAGCCTCTCAACTACTACTACTACTACTACTACTACTACTACTACTACTACTACTACTACTACTACTACTACTACTACTACTACATACCCAGTAGAAAGAAAGGGAAAGGATACGAAAAGTTCATCGAAGGATTTGTGCATGACATCGAAGGTAAAACAGGTTACCCTTCTCTCTTGTAGATCTAGATCTGTAGTGTTGATCATTATGACTGGTGTTTCTTGAAATAAGGTCAGTAAGTCTATATGTTAATTTATTACGCTAATATAACCATGAGCTGTCTTTGCAGATAGTTTGTTATATCTGATCATATACTTAATTTTTAGTCAAAACTGCGAGATAAGCGACTACTGCCAGCTGGGCTTGCATCGTCTGCCATGCCGACATCAACATGTCCGGTGTGATCAAAACTCTATACATGGCTCTCTACCATTCGCTGATTTATATATTTGGACCAATCACAATAGGTTTCTCTTGAGTAGAGGTTGTTACTATGTTAGGTCGCGCGAAGTGATGGAATGCTCTTGCTTCCTGGTGTAAACATTGCAGTTTCCCAGCTATAAACAAGAAAAACAACATCACTTGCCCATATTTCAACATTTCCATGCGAGAATGGAGGCACATGATGGAGATTTCCACTCCATGTACTGGTACTGGTGCTGGCCATAGAAGACGCTATGATGTTTGCCCAGTCTGCCTCGATTTGAAAACCGGAAGTATCTCGCGTGAATAATGTCCATGTTCTTCCTTCTCCACATTGTAGTTCTCTATCACCTCGTCCTTCCTTCCCCACATTGTAGTTCTCTATCTCCTCGTCCTTCCTTCTCCTCATTGTAGTTCTCCATTTCCTTATCCTTCCTTCTCTCCATTGTAGTTCTCCATCTCCTTGTCCTTTCTTCTCACCATTGTATTTCTCCATCTCCCTGTCCTTCCGTCTCTGCATTGTAGTTCTCCATCTTCATGTTCTCCCTTTCGGTGCACTAGCAAAATGCAACATTTTTTTGCAGTCTCCATCTCCTTGTCCTTCCTTCTCCCCACCATAGTTCTCCATTTCCATGTTCCCCCTTTTGGTGCGCTAGCAAAATGCAACATTGTTATTGCAGTCTGTTAATATATTATTATCAACACGCAAGGCCAGCAACACATCACCAGGAGTAAACGCCGGGAGCATGTCATTGATGGCAGCTATAGAATGCATTCTTACATCAGTTGCTATGCTGTGCAGGCCAACTCAACCATAGTATGTCAGGGATGGCTGCATTGGAGTAAAGTGAACTGGGACTATGAGGACTTGTAGTGCTGTGAACTGTGACAGAAAGGACTAGGAATGGTGTGAACTATGTCTGTGACAACAAGGATTAACATGTGAGTGTGTGTGTGTGTGGGGGGGGGGGGGTGGGGGGAGTGCATGCGTTATGCGTTGATGATCGTGTATGTGTGCTGTGTGAGTGTGGTTGTTGTTGTGCATGCCTGTCTCTTGTTGGTCTTTCCTGTGATTGTGTTGTGATGCAGGATGAAGAACATGATGGGGGGGGGGGGGGGGGGGGGGGGGCTTGTACATGTGTTATGGTTGAAGATCGGGTATGTGTGATTGCGTGTCGATGATTGTTTGATGTGCATGATTGTGTCTTTTGTTCCTTCTGTGATTACTTGTTGCGGTGTAAAATGTTTCTCTATTAAATTGAATTGCCTATGATGTAGCGCTAAATGTGTCCTATCTTATTGTGTCTTTCTGTTTTGACTCCATAACTTGAGCGATGTGATTGAGTTAATTAATGTTGAACTTCTGTACGTTTCTGTTTTTGTATGTATGTATTATGTTTTTGCCACCGACAAAACGAATTTCCTTTTACAATGAGGACAATAAAGTATCTTGTATCTTGTATCTTTTATCTTGTATAGGGGATACTGAAGGCAGGGATAAATAGTATATTCTCTGCATAATAAATCATCAATAGCCAACATAAGATTGGTCAAATACGCAAAGGGGAACCCATGCATGGACTGCATTTCCCCATCAGATTCTGCAAAATCCATCAAAATCATGTTACATTCACCAGCCAGATATGGCCGTGTATGGGACACAAGTTCTAGATATCATAATGTCAAACGGATTGAGGGCCATATATGGGTGAAGACTAACTACATAAAACCAATGCCTCTAATGTGGCCTCCAAAGTAGAAAACAAGGTATGACAAGACCCGCTCGGTTTCAGACATCAGTGCCAACTGAGGGACAAAATACTGAGGACCACTCCTGTGGCTCTATCTGCACCGCAGCCGTTATTTGCACAGGTATGGAGAAAGTACTTTGTGATTCGTGATTCAGCGTAGCACTCTCGGAAATCAGCAGCCATTTCTTCTTCGTCGATTCACATTCTGCGCAATGATATACAAAAATAAGTGAGCCCTACATGCGGCAAATTTTGAATGAAAAGAGCGTAACATTGTGAAACCTACACATTATAAGGGAGAGGAGGTGCTTGTTATCATTATGACCTGCTTTGACATACATGTGCAATGGAAAAATAAAAAAGTATTGTCGCAGAATATTTGCATGACGTCTATTTGATTAAGATATTTAGAGCCTCACCCCAGCTCCCACCCCACTCCCACCCCACTCCCACCCCAGCTCCCACCCCACTGCACTCCCATCCTCTTCAAAAGTTAGACGTCAAAATCAAAGCAAAAACGCCTTTTTTCTGCAGCTGTGCAGATAAGGTCTGCTTGGGCAAATAGTGCGCCACAAAGGACGCATTGTCCCGGGCATCAGCCCTTGACAGGTCAGTCAGTCTGTCTATGCAATTATTTTGCCCCTTTTCCTTCACTTTTGTTGGCAACACGCCATGCTTTTCTTTGGACTGCATTTTTAGCTCTTTGTTTACCTAGATGATTCAATATGATGTAGCATCAGAGAGCAGCAGTTATGCTGATACTGGCGCTTTACAAGTGCCTTACATACCTACCTACTGAGTGGAGTACAGAAGAATTCCAGTGGGCCTTGTTGTAAATGTAGCATGCCTTCGAGCACCTGGACGTCACCTTTTGGAGTGTTATGCATGCTTGCATGCAGAGAGAGAGAGAGAGAGAGAGAGAGAGAGAGAGAGAGAGAGACAGAGACAGAGACAGAGAGAGAGAGAAAGTCAGAGACAGAGAGAGACAGAGAGAGACAGAGACAGAGAGAGAGAGACAGAGACAGAGAGAGAGAGAGAGAGACAGAGAGAGACAGAGAGAGACAGAGAGAGAGAGAGACAGAGAGAGACAGAGAGAGAGAGAGAGAGAGAGAGATGGATTGACTGATTGATTGACTTTATCCCTCCAGGTTTACTGGAGGTCCTACAGACTTTATCTGTGTGTCTGTCTGTCTGTCTGTCTGTCTGTCCGTCTGTCCCGACTTAACGGCTTATATCTCAAAAACTACTAGACGGATTTCCTTGAGATTTTGCACACTTACTGGAAGTTAGGTCCGATTGAATGTATCAAATTTTCAGAATCGAGGCTTGAAGAGAAAGTGGTTTTTTAAGGTCGTACACTCCAGAGCGCCTCCCCAAATACGCGATTCGTGGAATGGCGAAATTGCGTAATGTGTGACGTCATCAACAACGTGACGTCATTTGCGAGTAGAGTTTTGATAAAGATGAATTTTGAGAACATTGGTGAAAGGATAAAGAAGGATTTTTTACGATGCAAGTAGTCAATTGATGGAATGGCGACCCACTCTACAGCCACACCCCTTTTCTCGCTGTATCTCGCGTGGTTATAGTTGCTGGCGCCAAAATGGCTTCCGAATGAACACAGATTCGTTGCGTTGTATTCTGGACATCATTTGTGTCTCATTTTTGCCAGACAGTGAGAAGATTTCTCAGACTGTGATAGACAGGGGTATGAATAAATACTATTCATGTTATTTAGACGAAATTAAGATCTATTAGCAAGCGGATTAAACGGTGGAAGTGACAGCTCGGTGCTTCAGATCAATGCGCCGCACATTATGTATCGACTTTATTTCCATCTTGACGCTGCTAAGCAGAAGATCAACCAACCATCCTCATTGCTCGTGCAAGGCTGGGTAAGTGTTGTTGTTGTTTTTTAATCATTTATCTGTTACGTGTTTGATGGAGTAACCGAAGCTCGCATTCCAAAATTGTAGAACCTACTCTTGAAGTGTTGTGTGTGGAGCCAAAAAGCTTGCGCAACTGTCCTTCGCACTGACTGTCCTATGCACGGACTGTCCTTTGCATTAACTGTCCTTCACACTGACTGTTCTATGCACTGACTGTCCGATGCACTGACTGTCCTATGCACTTTCACACTGACCAGTGCACAGAATGACCGGTGCGTGTCCGAAGCACTGGTGAGCGCGACAAAAACTTTGAGCGGACTGCTAGATCTTTACCCACTGTAGAAAGCGCACTTCCCCTCCTCTCCTTCGTGACAATCTCCTTGTCAGTGCATAGAACAGTCAGTGTGAAGGACAGTTAATGCAAAGGACGGTCAGTGCAAAGGACAGTCCGTGCATAGGACAGTCAGTGCAAAGGACAGTTGTGCAAGCTTTTTGGATCCACACACAACACTTCAACAGTAGCTTAGGTTACTCCATCAAACACGTAACAGATAAATGATTAAAAAAAAATCACTTACCCAGCCTTGCACGAGCAATGAGCAATGCTTGACCAGGTTCGATTCTGCGCAGAAATTTTTTTCCTCTTTTTTCGAGAGGTTGTGGGTTCGAACCCAACCTGGTTTTTTGTGTTTTTGTGTGTGCGTGTTTTCCCCCCCTCTTTTCTTGAGAGGTTGCGGGTTCGAATCCGATCTTTAAAAAAATATATATATATATATACCAAAACCTGGAGGTTCAGCGCCAGCGGTTTTTATTTCGGCCGACGACCCATCGTTGTTTATATTGTATACATGACTGTGTAAAATATTTGGCATTTTCTGACGTAATCAAAGCAAGTCATGGACAAGTTAGAATTTCTCTAAAACGCAAGTCTCACAACAAATAGCTGTACTTCACAAATATCTTAAGAATTTTTTCAGCATAAACTTTCTCATACAAGGATCTACATAGTGTTTTGACTTCATAATTCAGTGGATTAGAAATAGGGGGTTGTTAGAAATCTCTTGAATATGTACAGCAGTTGATATGCAATTTACTTTTTTAATGTTAGTCTTTGTCTGGAATGTGTACATTTTACCACACCTGTATCATCCTTCCCCACACATACGCGCACTGGGCTTTTAAGTAGAATTTGTATCAGAGTAATATACAGTGTCAATTAGTTCAGTAGCTTGTGGCTGATGAGCTTCTTCTACCGCCTGGTTGCGTTGCTTCAGAGCATTAAAGATGAACATAGCTACGTCCCTTGTTTTACATACACTACGGCCATTTACAATGTATTTCAATGTTGGATGGACAGTCATTCGATTGTACTTTGTAATGGAGTTATTTTTGATATCGTAAAGTTTCATAGCATTTGAAACAGAACATGTTTTTCAGTTTCAGTTTCATTTGAGCAAAACGGACACCTGGTATCAGACCCTTGGACATTATTGTATCGTTTATTTATATTTAGTTTATATATTCCCAATCTAAATCTGATCAATATACCCCAGAATTTTCAACTAGTTATTTCATTGATATAATTCTCAGCTATATGTTTGGAGAGAGAGAGAGAGAGAGAGAGAGAGAGAGAGAGAGAGAGAGAGAGAGAGAGAGAGAGAGAGAGAGAGAGATTGTTGCCGCGAGAAATATTTAGTTAAAGTGTAACACAATTTAAAAAAATGAATAATGAAAGAATAGTTGAAAAGAAACATGGAAAGATAAGACCGTATGAGGCAATTGCTATTCTGCAGAACAGAAAGGTAAGTGACATTTTGATGGCGCCTGAATACTGATTCAGGAAACTAGCCAGAATTTGTTTTTGATGTCACCGGGGCGAGTATTCGCATAAACTCAAGCTAAGGTAGACACGGATGGCCAAAACATATTCACTGACATGTGCACATGACTCACGCCCATTGCTCTACTTTGCTCAAAACTTTTTCATGCAGCATCAGGGGTTAATTATACAGATCTGTCTAGCTCGCGTTCATCAAGGACGACATGATACATGGATGGTTCTCACTGCATCGCTCATTTCTGCCTGGCAGTCGCTCCATATCATTGCCGTAGACCAACACTTGGCGGCAGATGACCAATCATGAGACCTCAGATCCAACATGAGCCAAGCTGTTACATCATGGATGATTTCGTACTATGACAAACAGACAAGTAGGCAGGAAGGTATCACACTACACACACACGCACGCAAGCACGCACACACACACACACTTCACACACAATACACACGCACGCACGCACAAACACACACACACACACACACACACTTGCACCACACTACACACATACACACAGTGCACGCACACACACACACACACACACGAGCGCGCGCGCGCACACACACAGTGACACACACACACACACACACACACACACACACACACACACGCACACACACACACAAGGGCAGGAAAGCAGACATGCAGACAGACAGGCGGACATACTGACACATGGACGGATGGACGATCGGACGGACAGCCAGACACGCAGACAGAAAGACGGACAGACGGACGGACGAAGTAGCAGAAGACAGGTACTCTCTCTCTGTCTTTCTCTTTCTCTCTCTCTCTCTCTCTCTTTCTCTCTCTCTTTCTCTCTCTCTTTCTCTCTCTCTCTTTCTCTCTCTCTTTCTCTCTCTCTCTCTCTCTCTCTCTCTCTCTCTCTCTCTCTCTCTCTCTCTCTCTCTCTCTCTCTCTCTCTCTCTAGCTCGCTCGCTCGCTCGCTCTCGCTCTTTCTCTCCTTGTACCACGCTTGAATATTTTACCTCAAGGGCTGAACTGACTAATTCACTACCCATGGAAACTAAAGGTCGTCCATTCGTTCGTTCGTTCGCTCGCCCGCTCTCCACCCCAACCACCCCCTTCCCCCCACCTCCACCTCCACCTCCACCCCAATTCCCACACCTGCAGGTGCAGACTCAAATGAATCTTGGCTGCATAACACAGGCAACCTGACTGGCAGAGGGCGCGTCTCAGCCCTGAACACAGGACTGACAGAAGCAGGAAGGGAGAGCACTTCAAACCGAATTAGCGGGCGATTTATATGGCGGCTGACGGTGTGCGATAAGACCCTGGAGGACGGCTAGGAGTGACCGATGGGGCTGGCATGTGCGGAATGGTCTTGGGGGACGCTACAGCCCCAGGCGCCACACTGGACTGCCCTTGAGTGGTGACCGCGAGATGAATCCCGGGCTTGCAGAGTCGGAGTGGGGATTGCCAGGACAGTGGCTTGGTGGAGATCGATCCAAAAGGGGAATGGAGGGTCTCCAGTGCTCTTGAACTGCTTCCATGGCAGCAGCTTTACAAGACTGTGTTCTCATACAAATGCAGTCAGTAATTCCTTTAACAAATTACAGAAATACACATGACTAGATAGATGTTTTTAAAAATCGAAGTCCCTTTAGCTGAGAACTAAATATGCAAGAAGAGAAAAAAGGAGAAAAAATCTGCTAGAAGATATATCCCATAGATATTCTCCACTAGTAATAAATACATGTATACAAAGCTAAATCTTTTGCTAATCAATAGGATGACAAGGGGCAATTCTGAGTGAGGTTTCGTCATTTTCTTTTATGAAACTATTATCAACCTAAAGTTAAGACGTAACGAACCTAAAATGAAAATTCCATAGCATTGCTCTGTTAGTTTGGATGGTTGACAGCCAGACATTGATTATCAACAAAGAGAAAACCAAAATCCGAGTCAGAAGGCAATGATACTACTGCAACGCTGCCAACAATGGTGACAGCAGTTCCAGCAATGGCAGCACCAATAGCAGCACAGAACTCCATGATCCCCGAGCAGTGCTCTGACAGCCGTTGACAGAATCCCTTCCTACATGAACATTGGGGGTTGAAAAGGACAGCACTGATGGCATTACATAATTCTACGAAAACCATCCAGAATTTCAACGTGGAAAATCAGCTCACAGACTGTGCATTCGGAGAGAAGCATAACACCCTGCTTCCCATGAACATCCAGAGACGCCTGGAGTTCAGTGACGTCAATCACAGCTCTCCAAGAGATTGTGGGGAGGCTGGCACCAGGGGTCGGTTGCATGAGCGTACTTAACTTGCCGCTAAGGACACTTAACTCTAAGTAAGCAAACTTAGCGCTAAGATAGAGAAATTTGGGTTGCATGAGCAATCTTATCTTCGCTAAGCAAGGAAACTTAGACTTAACTTTATGCCACCTCCCCGGCTGGCATAAAGCTGCACTTAGCTGAGATTTCACACTTAACGTCAGTCTCGCGAGACTCCACGTAACTTTGTCTGCAAACATGGCTGCCAATCGCCTTGTTTACAGACTGGCTCTTCGCCGACAATTGCGCCGAGAAAGAGTTTTTCGTGATCGCACCCATCCATTTGAACTGTACGACGACATAGATCTGTATGCGCGCTATCGATTTAGAAGGCAAGATATCATCGATCTTGTGGATGTTGTGCAAG
>JAWQFJ010012515.1:22500-33940 GCA_034096865.1 Theodoxus fluviatilis | reverse complement strand
GGGGGGGGGGTTTGGGTGGTTGTGGAGTGTGTTTGTGGTGGGGGGGGGGGGGGGGGGGGTGGGGGGGGGGGGGGGGGAGTGATGAGAGTCGATTTGCACTGGCACGAAGGGAACCTTACAAATATATGGTGTGGCACCAGAGAAGAGAGGGGATCTTGCCTACAGACATACCCGCCATGCCACCATGATTCGAGACTCAGTCATGCACATTCTCAGCCAGCCAGAGGTGAGTTCATAAGCTCAGGAAGATGGTGCCCTATTGTTCTTGATACTCCCTGTAGCTCAGCAGCAGGTGCTTGTTCTTCATGTCAGACACACATGTTCCTTAAACATTGAGACTTCAGGATTCAGCAGTGAATGCAGCAAAAGTCTTGGAACAATGTTTCCATTGTCATCATCTCTGATAGCCTTCATTGTGAAACTTGAAACAAGGGGGATGTGTGAGATATATATATATATATACATATATATATATACATATATATATATATATATATATATATATATATATAGAGAGAGAGAGAGAGAGAGAGAGAGAGAGAGAGAGAGAGAGAGAGAGAGAGAGAGAGAGAGAGAGAGAGAGAGAGCAGAAGTTTATCTTGAAGGAAAGGGTTGACTGTATCTCTGTTGTGTTGCACCCAGTGCACAGCGACTTGTCATGATTTGATGGAGCTTCATCAGAGCCCAGCATTTGCATTTTCTTGGTCAGATCTTGACACAATCCCACCTCACCCACCCTCATGCCCCAATTGTTTTGATAACCTTTTTAAGACAAGAAAAGATGACTGGAACAGGCAGTCATATCTCTATAATCTCACGTTGTCACATAGCATCGTCATCACCATTGTCATCATGATCATTTTCACTGCTATCATCCACACCATCTGCAGAGTGTTGGTATTGATGCAAACATCTTAATTTCGTTGTGTAAGAAAACTTTAAAATAACGGTAATAAAAAACCTAACAGCAGCATTGGAAGGAGAAGAGACAGAAAGGTTAGAAGAGTAGATAGGAAAGCATTGTGTACTTACTCTAATGAAGATCTTGACATGATCTTTATGACATTTGCAGACAAAGTAATGAGGTTTTGGGATCATGAAATAGTGAGAGAGAAACTCGGTGAAAATGCCAGGCTCATCATGACAAGCTAAAATACAGAATTCTTTCATAAACTAGACATCTTGGTTAAAGAAAAATGTATACCTTCCTCTATAATGCCCTAAAAAGTTCTTGAACAATGTAAGTGCCATCGCAAAAACTGAAACAAAATAAGATGAAATAGAATGTAAGAAAGCAATAATTAAAGTTGCCCAAGTCATAAAGTACACGAGAGTACAACATATTGCTGGAGCCACCTGACCGACTGCCATCCAAATGTACAAGACCATCATGATAAATTGTATATTTGTACAGCACAGCACAGTGCGTGAAGCAAGAAAAGATCACTGTGGAGCTGACTGTCTGCTCTCTGTGTCCAGTTCCAGACGCCAGACCTGGGAGGTCAGGCGTCCACGACGGAGGTGATTCAGGCCATCATCAAGGACCTCAAGCCCAAGACTGTCTCCTGGTGAGTGCCTCCCTCCTGGAATGTCTTGGCAGTTGGGGTCTCACACAGTCAGGCAGTGGGTTTTGCCTGTTTCATGTCCTCTGGCAGGAGTGCAGCATTTTGCCAACTTCATGTGAAACTAGCCAGAGGTGTGGTAGGTCTCAAACTGGATTAAGGGCAGGGTTTGGTACAAGCTTAGTCTTACAGAAAGTACACATACGTATATATGTGTGCTGAGTAGATGCCTGCTGGGACTGGGTAGTTTGGGATAAAGTAGAAAAGTAGATATGGTGTGGAGAGCAAGTATTGTTTTCTTGGCAGTGCTTCATGGTCTATTTTCTGTGATGCAGTAGTCTATTGTAGTAATGAAACATTTCATGCAAATGCTACACTTTGCTTTGTGCCAAACCAGCTAAAAGTCCACTGTCAGTAGAAATACAGCAGCCATCAGGAGAACAGTAGGGCCTTCTAACTGCCATTCATGGTTTTTCTTTCTGTGGTGCAGTAGTCCATGGAAGTAAATCTTCAAGGAATTTCCTCCCATGTACTTGAGACATAGCCTCATGTCTAGGAAACTAGAAGTGTACATTCAGATGAAACAGATTAATACCAAAATAGTCTGGAGAAGATAGGACCAGCTGGGAGGACTTCATGGTTTGGGAGTATTTTGTGGTGGGGCAATCCATTGAAGTGAGGGGATTTTACAAACATGCTTGGCACTGTTCTTCATGCCCAGCAGACTAGAGCTCTTCCTCCAGTAAAAATGCAGAAGCCAGCTGGATCTTCAGGGAGTGCACTGTGGTTTGTTGATATCAGTATTCTATGGTGCAAAATACCATTAGGGTGGAAGGAGGGGGAAGTACATGCACATGTTAAATTATAAATATTGTTTCATTGCCTGGCCAACTTGACAATCTACCACAAGGTAGATCTACTGCAGTTGTCTCCAGAGCAAGTAGGACTTGTAGGTAGACAATAACATCTTGTCATTTTTCTCTCTAAGGGGACATATATTCATGTCTTGAGTTGCGCTCTACCTTTTGATGCCCTGCCTGCTCACAGTTGGTGTGTTAAGCAGGGATTTTTTCCCCCCATCAATTGTTGTTGGAACCAAAAGTGGCCAACATAGTGTGGTCAAGTAACTGTTCTCAGGGTCTAGTGAGGTCTTATCTTTTCATCTCTGGCTCATTTTGTCTTACTCATTTTGGAATGTCATGCTGTTCTTCCTTTTGATGGAGCTCCCTAGGGGTTGGGGGGTTAAGAATTGATGCACCACCATTTCTTATGTAATTGGTAAGAGGCTAATAAATAGGTACATTGGGACTTGGTTTTTGCTTACTCTAAACATTCTAGTGATTCACATGCTTAATGGCCTTACATAGCCTGTAAAGGCTGACTGGCTGTAAAACTCCATCCATCCATCCATCCATCCGTCCTTCCGTCCATCCATCCATCCATCCATCCATCCATCCATCCATCCATCCATCCATCCATCCATCCATCCATCCATCCATCCATCCATCCATCCATCCGTCCGTCCGTCCTTCCGTCCATCCGTCCATCCATCCATCCATCCATCCATCCATCCATCCATCCATCCATCCATCCATCCATCCATCCATCTGGTGGAGCTGGTGTTTCTTTCAGTTTATAAAACTGATGCATTTCATGTTCTTTGCTAGATGATTTTTACTTTAGTGAGGTTTTTTACTTGTGTAAGTTGTGGCCCCCTCTCATACTGTTTCTAAACAGCTGTCATATATTTAAAGGCTAATATTAATTATTGTGATTAAATGTATAATGTTTTCTCATCTAGGAACACATAACATTCATCACATTGTAAAATGTTTGTTGAATCTGCACAAAGATGCACTTAAATAATGTGTTCACATACTGTATATCAAATTCTTGTTTCATTCTCTCGATGCTAGTTTTGGTTGTGTACAAAATTCACTGTTTGGATTACAGATTAAATTTTGTGCTTGTCATTTTTAACTTTAGAAAAATTACCAGATTATCAATCAGTGTGTATGTTATTTACGTACAAGCAGTTTTATTTTAGTACAAGTTTATTCACAAAACTCTTGGGGATTTAAAGTTAAGGACATGAGGTAAAATGATCAAATCCTTCTGTTCATTCTTTATTAACAACAATTTTCATGATAAGACAAGTTTCTCTAACAGTTCGGAATTAGTTGGTTCTCAGAGCTTAATGTAACCTTTGTGGTTTGAAGAAAAGAAAACAGAAATTAAGTGGCTGATGTCAGGCTGACCTCACCTGATTTCTCCTCATTTCTAGTAGCCAGTGCTTACCATAAGGGTTATGTCTCATGGTGAAGTGCTCCAGTCTGAATTTGTAAAGCTTTAGTTACCTTTCCACTCACTTGTGTCAAGTGCTGGTTGCACATCTCCATGTTGTCAGGAAAAGTGCAAGGCCACAAGTCCCTTGATCCTCTTGCCTTGCACTTTTGCTTCCATTCTGTGAGTACACTGATGGTCTTCTGCCACAGTGCTTCTGCTGCACGCTGCTTGGAGTGGGTGGGGGTTCCAGTGGCCAGGGACAGATCTGGCCAAGGAGGGGCCGATTTCATTAACATGCCGGGGATTTTCATGCCAGAAGAGACGAGGACAACTTTTTGAATAGCAAAAATGAAGTTTTTTCATGTCCAGTCAGTTTTTGTATATCTTTAAGGCTGAATGTATTCTTGCCTGAAATGATCACAGTGTAATACTGTGCACTCTGCAGCCAGATGCTATGGAGGCTACAGAGGAATTGTAGGGTCTTCTGTGGGAGACATTGACAGCTCTTGTGCACACAACTGTAGACAGGTTGAGCAAAAATGCAGGTCTGAAACTTGTCTTAACTAAAAGTCTGCATGTCAAGGTGGAAGTTTACATATTTTATTTTGAACACAGGTAAATCAATCTCACTTAAACATACATTTTGGATGGTTTTTACTTTACAGTAGAGATTTTTGCTATCAAAATTATTTTGCCTGATGCAGTCTTGCAATGGCTGTGTATTCGCAGATTGAGTCCAGTCATCAGAAGTAGGACTGTGGGAGTCTTACTGGTACCCATCTGTGGGATGAATAGTGGCAATAACATTGAGATGTTTGCTCTCTGTGAACCCTAGTTGCCTAGAGACTTTGGCAATGCCTAGCTATTGCTTTCAGCAGCCATTCCCTTGCTTCTGTCTGGGGGCTGAATTGCTTGGGTGTGCATGTAGGAAACAGCCACTTGCCTGGAGGTCTGTGTTTGGAATTCCCTTTCACAACGACTGCAGTATCTCTTTCTATTGCTTAAAGTCCACTGGAGCACTAGTGCATTGTTGGCCCCTGCTGTCTCAGCAGCAGCAGGTAACCTCTTTGACTGCCTGGGGCAACCCCAAAGTACAGCAGCCACAGGTTCCTGCTGATGAGGGACTGTAGAGTATCTTGGGCAATATGCTATACTCCTGTGACACAACGTACTGATTATTTTAGTTGGCTGAGAAATGTGTTTAACCAGGCTATTTTTGTACAGAATGTTATGTGTTGCTCTCATTTTTCCCCTTTTCTTGGTAATTTCTCCTTTCACTCATGGCCAGCTGAAACACAGACCAGATGGGTGAATGGTGCCTTCTTATGTTTTACAAGCTTGTGAAATTTCAGTGGAGAAGATTTTGGAATTTGTCATTTAGGCAGAAAAGTACTTCAGCTGAGTGTTAGTGCTTGGCAGAAGCATAGCTAGCTGCTTGCCCCTCGGTGTGGAAGAAAGGGGACAGGTTTGTGGAAAAGGTGTTGGTTGGATGACTGCATGTTGCATGATGTTGATGCTTACATGGTGTGATAATGAACTGTGTCAGATTGGGGTTCTGGGGCTTGTATGGATGAACTGCTGTTTGACAACTTGCCACTGATACAGCTGTACTTCATCCCAGAAGATAGAAAAACAACCCCATGCTGTGTGTAATGACAGCATCTGCTTTGTTCAGTTTTGCTTTGCTTCCCCAAGAAAAGCAAATGTGTGGCCCTCTTGCAATGTCAGTATACCAAAGTGTTTTGCATTTCATCCTGCTGAATGCTAGATGTACCAGTTTACTCATGTTTTTTTAATGATTGCCAGGCTTTGAGGTAAAGTATGTGTCTGTGATTGACATTAATGTTGCACCTGTAGTGTATGATTTATTCTGCGTTTCATAGTTCACATTCATGAACAGAAATATATACACACCCACAGACACATGCACAAACTTATGCCTAGTTACACACACACACACACACACACACACACACACACACACACACACACACACACACACACACACACACCTGTGTGCTTGCATGCTCACACACACAAGAACAGATTGAGAATACAGGGAAGAATTATCACTGGGTATGTTTTTGTAGTGAAGTAAAAAAATTCATAAAATATGTGGCTCATTTACCTGATGGCCACATCTTTATACTGGAAGTTTTTGTTTTTTGTTTAAAAAAATGTTGATAATGCATGGCTGCATAAATCTAATTTATTAAACAGAAAGCTAATTTTTTTAACGTCATCATAGAAAAGGGATAGCATTTTCCAAACCATGACCACCAAGTAATTCCTTCCTTGACCACTGCACCAATGTTATTGCAACAGATGACAGATGCAAAGAAGTGATAAAAAGAATATGCCTTAATGTTGGTTTCCTCTAGGAGCACTGCTTATCATGGTTGTATGTAGTGTGCAATATAATGTCAATTAGTCCTTGAAATATCCCTTTTTTTGTGTTTTTGCTGTTGCTGTCAAATAGCCTTGAGACTATGAATGTTTTTTGAGTGAGTTTGTTTTAACACATTTGTATTCTCGCATGTGTCATCCACAGGTTGACAAATCACTGAGTGAGTTGAGCAGTAGAAGGCAAACCTTTTGTAGAGGTCAGGGAAGCATAGCTATCAGCCTCAGTCCCATTAACTGCTTCTGTACACTTTGTGTTGAGTGTCACCCTACTACCATCCAGTACCTGTCTTTCCCTGGTGTCTGCATTGGCTTGGATTTTAGGTCGGGGTTTGTGGTGAATGTAACTTGAACATTCTGTGTTTAAGTGTTTTGCAAATAGTTGTGGCATGTAATTGTCTTATATGGAAAGTTTGTGAGGAAGCAGCATCTCATGTAAGTAATATATCTCTGACATTCATTGCCTTAATTTAACAGTAATGTTGTTTGTTTCATTGAAATGAGGGTGGGTGAGTGTTTTTTTTTAAAGAATGCATGCTGAATGCATTGCTTTCAATCTAGCCTCATGTGTAAAATGCTCTTTCCTGTGAATGTTCTGTGACACTCTCTGAATTAACAGAATTTGATGCCAAACAGACTGCAAATGCTTTGCAATAGCAATATGGGTGTCTGATGTCAGGGGTGGTATGCTGTTGCTTGATGTCTTGGAGCTCACAACTAATTGCTTGTCCACACACTGAACATCCACATTAAACATTCTTGGTTTAAGGGAGCATGTGATAACTTGAAAAATGTGCAGCATGCATGAAATGTCACCTAGCCCACCATTGCATGGCTCATAATGTCTCAGTGTATCTTGTTCCTGGATGTTGTGTCATGTTGTGCTTTGTCCTATGTTGTGTTGTCATCATTAACTGTGTCATCTCAAGCAATTCAGAGCCTTTGTTTACCACTCTACTAATTACTGCCTGGGGTGGTTTGTGTTGCAGCATAGACTGATGCTGTCAGCGGTAACCCAATTGCCTTGTGCTTTCTAGACTTGTGGGGGCTGCAATCTTCTTGAACAGACATTTCCATCTTGTGGATATTTGATCTTACTGAGATGTATTTCCATTGTAATTTTGTTTCTTTTTATCTGTGAGACTGCACAGTCGTATGCAACATGTCAAAAAGTTTTTTTTTAAATGTTCTCTTTTTTTCATGAATAGGACCTTTTTTTTGTAAACTCATTTCCTGCAGAGGTGCTTCAATTCAGAGAGTGTGTGTACATGACATGTACATGTATCTGTTGGTAAGGAATTCAGAATACATTCAGAGAAATCTATCGATGCAGTTTGAAGGGTTTTTTCCCCCTTAAATGTTCATCCTATACTTAGAGACCCTTTTGGCCTGATATTTTCTATGATTTTCTCTGCAGTTTTGAATAGAAACAAAATTGCTGAATCAGTAAATTCAAGAAAATTGCAACAGTTTTGTGCATTTTAAATGTTTGCATGTCATATGTTTGTTTGTTTGTTTACTTTGTTGGGAGAGAGTGGGGAGAAGATGTGTGTATTGCATTTGGAGATAGTGTGAGTGAGACTGTGTGTGTGTGTGTGTGTGTGTGTGTGTGTGTGTGTGTGTGTGTGTGTGTGTGTGTGTGTGTGTGTGTGTGTGTGTGTGAGTGTGTGTGTGTGTGTGTGTGTGTGTGTATGCTTGCATTGTTATTGTTGTTAATGTTTGTGGTAAGGGTTCCTTCACTTTTTCTTGCATGATGTTTTTTAAAAGTTCCTCATTGTCAATGAAACAGAATACCTTGTTCCAATGTCAGGGTAGGTTGATGTTGATTTTTGGAGAGAGATTCATCATAATATTCAGTAAAAATTAATACACAAATGCAGAGACTTGCTTTTATCAGGAAATTGGTTTTTGCTCTGGGGTTAAAAATAAAGAAAGAGAAAAACCCTTAGAAAGAAAAGGGACATTTTGTAAATTGTATTTGTTGTCTTGATATGCCATTAGTTTCCCTCAAAAGCTATGATTTTGTATGGCATTATTACATGATGTTTCATTCAGTTGAGAGGACGTAATTTCCTATAATGCCATTGGTTATGCATTTCACATGAAAAACTACAAATGAAATTAAATACACCCTCTTTTGATATGCAATAACAATCTTCCTGTGTGATATTGAAAATTTCAGAAAAAAAATTGTTAACTAAAGAGAAGAAAAAGAAATACTGTCACTGCATTACACAACGTTCTAAGTTGCACAATTGTTTATACATGATGACTGGAATCCATTGTGGGATTTGCACTGCCAATAAATTGCAAGGAACTAATACTTGTTCTGGTTTTACTGCCATTTCAGTGTGCAGTAGAGGAGGCCATTCTCAGAAATGTCTGTCTGCCTGCCTCTCTGTCATCCCGCCTTCCCTGAAGTCAGCAGAAACCATGAGATGAAAACAAAAGAATCTCACAGGAGGGATAATGAGAAGCACAATGAATCTCCCCTGTCTAGAACACTGAGAATGCCAAACGTTCTGTCTGTGCTGTAACACCCTTCTGTTGAGTTTACACTTGATGTCCAGATTAAGCTGAATGTTGTATGTGAATTGTAGAAGTCATCCAGTGCATTTTGACTCTTTCTGCCTATTGGCAGAATCATATTGTTTGGAGCAATTGACTCTCGCTCAACACATAAAAGTATTGTCTTTGTGTTATTTCTTGTAATGAACTAGACATTCTGTGATTGGATGATAGTGTGTATGCATAACTGGACATATGATGTCTTTGAGCATTTTTTCATTCATTCTCCTGCTCAGAAGCATCTACTGTGTGCTAATGTTAAGTTTTGAAGCTCTACATTTACAAATTTGCTTGGTTAAAAAAACAACATAATTCCCCCACCCCATTCTTATGCCATAATATTTTGTCACTATGGAATATTTGCAAAAATGTATTTGAGAGATGAATATTCCACACCTTTAATAGGATTTACAACTATGAATAGGTGATGATACCGACTATCTTGTGACTCTCAACACATCCAAGAAATGAACATTTTAACCTTTTGGTCAAAGCATTTAGTGCACACACAAAAAAGAACAAAAAGGACTTGTACTCATTTTGTATAAACTGTACACATATTTTGCACTTGAGTGTGTAAAAATGATCATTTAAACCTTGCTATACAAACATAAACTGTAGTGTTGCTGGAACCACCAGCAGTATCTGGTACATGTAGTGGATGTCCAGCAGCTGTGATGTTACTAAAATTTCTATTGGAAAATGCACCTTTGTTTGTTTTCTTGCTTTCTTGAGAAAATTCCCATTAAAAATATCTTGTCAACTAAATAATAATTTTCCACTTTACTTATTGTCCTTATTCTTCTCCTGGTACTTCTGCTCCTCCTCTTGCTCTTCCTGCTCGTCCTCGTCCTCCTTCTCCTCCTCCTTGTCCTCGTCCTCCTCGTCCTCCTCTTCCTCGTCCTCCTCCTCGTCCTCCTCCTCCTCCTCCTCCTCCTCCTCCTCCTCCTCCTCCTCCTCCTCATCATCATCATCATCATCATGAATTAGATTATAGAAACCAAAGGGTTATGTCCTTGTGGCATACAAGTATGAAAGTGACAGGTTATCATTCTGTAAAGTAACTGGCACATGCATTCACACTCAACTCTTTTCCATTTATCCACTTTATATTTGTTTATGTAACTCTGACAACAGCTTTGCATTGTTGTTTTTTGTTTTGAGTCTAAAACATGGTGAAGTTCTGATTGCTGTGTATATTCCGAAACAAATACAAAACATTAACTGATGAAGATTTTTTACACTTTTGGCTTTAGTGCCGTGGCAGTCCCTTGTTTTCGACTTTTGTTTAGAGGGCAAAGACATTTATTAGGCTTGTAGATGCAAGGCAGGTGCATGCCTATTGATTAAACATCTTTATCTTTATGGGGAATTAAATTTCTTTGGGGCATAAAAGATCAAGTTGTATGATGTAGGTACTAGAAGCAGGAGACAGTTGGGCAGTGGACTTATTGGATAAAAAGAATTTATATTTACAAGTCACCTTGATATTAGCTCGAAAAGGTCGTGTTAAAATTTATTTTTTAACAATTGGGGAGGAGTATGTACATATTAGTAATGAAAAACCCGTAAGAAAATCAGCACAAAGGAAGTTCACTTCCGCATTATCTTCCCATTGTTAACCCCCTGTGTGTTTGAGTAAGAATTGACTCATCGCGTCTCCCTACGCGATTCGTAACAGGCGAATAACTAGGGAAACCGTGACTTCATTTGCGTTTACTCTAAACTGTTCTAGTGATTTTCGTGCTTAATGGCCTTATAGAGCCTACAAAGGCTTATAGGCCGTGAAACACTATCCATCCATCCCCATTGATATGCCTACAGCAGGGCCGGATCTAGGGGGGGTGCTGGGGGTGCTCGAGCACCCCCCCCCCAAAAAAAAAAAAAAAAAAAAACCTCCGTGGCAGCCGGGAGTTGGGGGAAGGAGGGAGGGGGGGGGGGGGGTGGTTGCTCAAATATGTTGATCTACTTCCCACCTCATCGGATATCGGCACACTTTGCTTGGTAGCAGAGACAGTATAGTTAGTAAAAAGCTTGGGAAGGAGGGGGGGGGGGGGGGGGGGCTAAAAGATGCTGGGCCCAGATGCTGTACTACTCTCCACTTGGTATAAGCACACTCTACTTGGCAGCCAAGGTAGCTGGGGAGGGAGGGGGGGGGGGGGGGGGGGGGGTGCTGCTATAATTAAGATGCCTTCCTTTTGCTACTCGCACAGACAAATCAAACCTGGGCAGAGACAGGAAGAATCTGTGACCAAACAAAAACTCTTGGAAATGACCGCACTGCCATAGGATTTATTCTCTGGTGCCACTCCCCGAGCATGGGTTTCCGCGTTGTCAGCAAAGTAAACTCCTATCCACAGAGCACAAGCTTTTGGGCCACTCCCCACTGACGCTAAAAATAGATCTGATTCTGAGCATCTCTGCTGTGGCGTTAAAAATAAAACTGATTCAATCTTGCAACCGGCACTCTCAGGCTACTTTATCCTGCGCTGCAACACGTGTGTGTTGGTCGTATTTCCGGTTATCAAAGAAAACACGTGCATGAGAATCGTCTACTCTTCAAAATGCCTAGACCCAAGCCGCTGAGGAATGCCGATTCCTCAGGCACAATGAAACTGACC
>JAWQFJ010012515.1:2500-15000 GCA_034096865.1 Theodoxus fluviatilis | reverse complement strand
TCAGTACTCCAGCCAGCTCTAGTGAGTAGTCAGCACTCCATCCAGCTCTACTGAGCAGTCAGCACTCCAGCCAGCTCTAGTGATTGAGTAGTCAGTGCTCCAGTCAGCTCTAGTGAGTAGTCATTACTCCAGCCAGCTCTAGTGAGTAGTCAGTATTCCAGCCAGCTCTAGTGAGTAGTCAGTACTCCAGCCAGCTCTAGTGAGTAATCAGTACTCCAGCCAGCTCTAGTGAGTAGTCAGTACTCCAGCCAGCTCTAGTGAGCAGTTAGTACTCCAGTCAGCTCTAGTGAGTAGTCAGTACTCCAGCCAGCTCTAGTGAGTAGTCAGCACTCCAGCCAGCTCTAGTGAGCAGTCAGCACTCCAGCCAGCTCTAGTGATTGAGTAGTGAGTACTCCAGCCAGCTCTAGTGAGTAGTCAGTACTCCAGCCAGCTCTAGTGAGTAGTCAGTGCTCCAGCCACCTCTAGTGAGTAGTCAGTACTCCAGCCAGCTCTAGTGAGTAGTCAGTACTTCATTCAGCTCTAGTGAGTAGTCAGTACTCCAGCCAGCTCTAGTGAGTAGTCAGCACTCCAGCCAGCTCTAGTGAGTAGTCAGTACTCCAGCCAGCTCTAGTGAGTAGTCAGTACTCCAGCCAGCTCTAGTGAGTAGTCAGCTCTTCAGCCAGCTCTAGTGAGTAGTCAGCACTCCAGCTAGCTCTAGTGAGTAGTCAGCGCTCCAGCCAGCTCTAGTGAGTAGTCAGTACTCCAGCCAGCTCTAGTGAGTAGTCAGTACTCCAACCAGCTCTAGTGAGTAGTCAGTACTCCAGCCAGCTCTAGTGAGTAGTCAGCTCTTCAGCCAGCTCTAGTGAGTAGTCAGTACTCCAGCCAGCTCTAGTGAGTAGTCAGCTCTTCAGCCAGCTCTAGTGAGTAGTCAGTACTCCAGCCAGCTCTAGTGAGTAGTCAGTACTCCAACCAGCTCCAGTGAGTAGTCAGTACTCCAGCCAGCTCTAGTGAGTAGTCAGCTCTTCAGCCAGCTCTAGTGAGTAGTCAGCACTCCAGCCAGCTCTAGTGAGTAGTCAGTACTCCAGCCAGCTCTAGTGAGTAGTCAGCTCTTCAGCCAGCTCCAGTGAGTAGTCAGTACTCCAACCAGCTCTAGTGAGTAGTCAGTACTCCAGCCAGCTCTAGTGAGTAGTCAGTACTCCAGCCAGCTCTAGTGAGTAGTCAGTACCCCAGCCAGGTCTAGTGAATAACAGTACTCCAGCCAGCTCTAGTGAGTAGTCAGCACTCCAGCCAGCTCTAGTGAGTTGTCAGCACTCCAGCCAGCTCTAGTGATTGAGTAGTCAGTACTCCAGCCAGCTCTAGTGAGTAGTCAGTACTCCAACCAGCTCTAGTGAGTAGTCAGCGCTCCAGCCAGCTCTAGTGCGTAGTCAGCACTCCAGCCAGCTCTAGTGAGTAGTCAGCACTCCAGCCAGCTCTAGTGAGTAGTCAGCACTCCAGCCAGCTCTAGTGAGCAGTCAGCACTCCAGCCAGCTCTAGTGAGTAGTCAGCACTCCAGCCAACTCTAGTGATTAGTGGGTACTCCAGTCAGCTCTAGTGAGTAGTCAGCACTCCAGCCAGCTCTAGTGAGTAGTCAGTACTCCAGCCACCTCTAGTGAGTAGTCAGTGCTCCAGCCAGCTCTAGTGAGTAGTCAGTACTCCAGCCAGCTCTAGTGATTAGTCAGTACTCCAGCCAGCTCTAGTGAGTAGTCAGTACTCCAGCCAGCTCTAGTGAGTAGTCAGCACTCCAGCCAGCTCTAGTGAGTAGTCAGTACTCCAGCCAGCTCGTGAATAGTCAGTACTCCAGCCAGCTCTAGTGAGTAGTCAGCACTCCAGCCACCTCTAGTGAGTAGTCAGCACTCCAGCCAGCTCTAGTGATTGAGTAGTCAGTACTCCAGCCAGCTCTAGTGAGTAGTCACTACTCCAGCCAGCTCTAGTGAGTAGTCAGTACTCCAGCCAGCTCTAGTGATTAGTCAGCACTCCAGCCAGATCTAGTGAGTAGTCAGTACTCCAGCCAGCTCTAGTGAGTAGTCAGTGCTCCAGCCAGCTCTAGTGAGTAGTCAGTACTCCAGCCAGCTCTAGTGAGTAGTCAGTACTCCAGTCAGCTCTAGTGAGTAGTCAGTACTCCAGCCAGCTCTAGTGAGTAGTCAGTACTCCAGCCAGCTCTAGTGAGTAGTCAGCACTCCAGCCAGCTCTAGTGAGTAGTCACTACTCCAGCCAGCTCTAGTGAGTAGTCAGTACTCCAGCCAGCTCTAGTGAGTAGTCAGTACTCCAGTCAGCTCTAGTGAGTAGTCAGCACTCCAGCCAGCTCTAGTGAGTAGTCAGTACTCCAGCCAGCTCTTATGAGTAGTCAGCACTCCAGCCAGCTCTAGTGAGTAGTCAGCTCTCCAGCCAGCTCTAGTGAGTAGTCAGTACTCCAGCCAGCTCTAGTGAGTAGTCAGCACTCCAGCCAGCTCTAGTGAGTAGTCAGTACTCCAGCCAGCTCTAGTGAGTAGTCAGTACTCCAGCCAGCTCTAGTGAGTAGTCAGTACTCCAGCCAGCTCTAGTGAGTAGTCAGTACTCCAGCCAGCTCTAGTGAGTAGTCAGTACTCCAGCCAGCTCTAGTGAGTAGTCAGCACTCCAGCCAGCTCTAGTGAGTAGTCAGTACTCCAGCCAGCTCTAGTGAGTAGTCAGTACTCCAGCCAGCTCTAGTGAGTAGTCAGTACTCCAGCCAGCTCTAGTGAGTAGTCAGTACTCCAGCCAGCTCTTATGAGTAGTCAGTACTCCAGCCAGCTCTAGTGAGTAGTCAGTACTCCAGCCAGCTCTAGTGAGTAGTCAGTACTCCATCCAGCTCTAGTGAGTAGTCAGTACTCCAGCCAGCTCTAGTGAGTAGTCAGTACTCCAGTCAGCTCTAGTGAGTAGTCAGTACTCCAGCCAGCTCTAGTGAGCAGTCAGCTCTCCAGCCAGCTCTAGTGAGTAGTCAGTACTCCAGCCAGCTCTAGTGAGTAGTCGGCACTCCAGCCAGCTCTAGTGAGTAGTCAGTACTCCAACCAGCTCTTATGAGTAGTCAGCACTCCAGCCAGCTCTATTGATTGAGTAGTTAACGGCCTTGCACAGCCTGCAAAGGGCGAAAAGCGGAAAAATTTCTCTCAGCATTCATCGTCAGTAAAAGAATAGCAAAAAGTAGCTTCTAATGTTTATGTAAAAGTTACCTTTCTGCGCACAATTTCTTGTTTGACTGTGTGAAGTCCAAGGATATGCTGCTTTCATGCAGAGAAAATAAACGTGAACACCGGTGGCCTTATCTTCTATTTTTCTTTCGTTCAATGGTTTGACCCCAAACACAAATTCTCAGAAACAATCTGTTAAAACTACTTGTGACCAGTGCATGCATTTTCACATGAAGATACCTCTGGAAGAGGTCATCTGAAACGACGGAGGCACAACAAACATCTGCTGCCCCTGGAGATCCCATATTCACCATAATACAGACTATTTATAACGCACATACCTTCCCTAATAGCAAGCTCATGGCGTGTACAATGATAAAGTCTACACTCATACAAAACATTCTAACACTCACATACTATACAATTGAAATAAAAAGAACAATTAAATACAATACAATTAATTAAGTAGCAGGCAAAACACGAAACATAAAAGAGGCGCCTTCACTGCTCGTCAGGAAAGACTGACCGGAACAGGTGTGTCTTGAGGGAGGTTTTGAACTGGGACATGGAATTAGAGTGACGGACAGGGAAAGGTAGGCTATTCCATGTTACAGGGCCGATGTAGGAAAAAGCTCGCTGTCCTTGGGTTATCTTTTTGCGACGGGGGACATTTAACGTTTTGGTGTCTGCAGCTGAACGGTTATTTCTAGCGGGGGTGTAGACAGTGAGAATTTCTGTGAGTGCGTGTGGTGCAGTTTGATTGAAGAAGTTGAAACACATAATGGCTAGCTTATACTCTATCCTCTGAGCGACGGGGAGCCAATGCAGTGCACGAAGGAGTTTGGATGTGGGAGTTCTCTTGGGACATCTAAAGATTAATCTAGCAGCAGTGTTTTGGACTTTTTGCAGTTTGTTTAGCAGAGTGCCAGGAATGCCGGCAAGAAGAGAATTTCCATAATCAAGACGGGACAGAACAAGGGAAGTGACAAGGGTTTGAGTGGCCTGTTGTGAAAGATAGTGACGAATAGTGCCAATTTTCCTTAACTCGTAGTAAGCTAACTGGCAAACTTTGTTCACATGAACTCTCATAGAAAGATCATCATCGAACATGACACCTAAGTTCCTAACAGACTTTGAGAATTCTATCTCACTCTGGCCTATGGTTAGTTTCAGGGCCTGATCGAATTCGCCTCTACCGCCAACCAGGAGAGCTTCGGTCTTTGAATCATTAAGTTTGAGTTTGTTCTGTGTCATCCACTGTTTCACATCAGAAATACAAAGTTCACTTGCAGAGAGAAGAAGTTGGATTTGACTGGGATGAGTGGAGTTGTAGAGTTGCGTGTCATCAGCAAATTCACTGTGAGAGAATGAATGACTGTCAATTACGTTGGAAAGTGGTTGGGTGTACAGTAGAAACAGCAGAGGACCCAGAACCGAGCCCTGTGGGACTCCGTAATTTAGCGGGGCAGGATCAGAAGCTATACCCTGGATCAAAACAGTCTGCCTACGTTCTGAGATATATGATTTCAGGAAGGAGAGTGCTGTGTTGTCAATGCCAAAAACATGTCTTAGACGGGAGAGAAGAATTCCCTGGAGATCCCATATTCACCAGGAACCCGTGCTCATACGGCTTCCGGGGCCTGCTGCAGCATGTCTCTGACAATTTCCTTTTTAAGTTTATGTGAATTGTTGACTTTATGCATCCTTTTGTTTCATGAGCATCCTCGTGTCTCGATGGCTACTTTGTCTGAATCTCTATAATTGTTCTGTGGTTGGCCCAGCCATCTGATCTGCCACCACACCAAACTCTATGCTTGTAAATGCCTGAAACCGATTCTCATTTTTATTTCCATTGACAAGTATCACCGGCATATTTATAAAAAAGAATCGCAAGTGGTTGCAATGAGAGTAGTAGTAGTAGTAGTAGTAGTAGTAGTAGTAGTAGTAGTAGTAGTAGTAGTAGTGGTAGTAGCAGCAACCGCAACAGCAACAGCAGCAGCAATAGCAGTAGCAGTAGCAGTAGTGGTGGTGGTGGTGGTGTCGGCGGTTGCAGCGGAGGTGGTTGTAGTAGTAGTAGTAGTAGTAGTAGTAGTAGTAGTAGTAGTAGTAGTAGTAGTAGTAGTAGTAGTAGTAGTAGTAGTAGTAGTAGTAGTAGTAGGAGCAGCTTGTTCTTGTTCTCGTTCGTGTTTTAATAGCAATCTTTTGCACGTTTCCGCTAGTGTACTTGTAATTATTTTCCGATGTCTCTACCCACCAACCCCTTCTCGAGTCTACAGATGTACAATGCTTTGTGACGTGACGCCTTGCATGAAAACGAAGAACATTGATGAATAAGAATATTGAACTGAATAAATATGTATGCGTTCACACGATCGCATAATTGTTCATCCACTGCCTACACAAACACACTGAAACCCACAACTTCTTTTCGTCACTTAACCCTCTACACTGCACGGAACACAGTTCTGCCCTAGAGGCAACATGACTGCTGTGAAACTTCCGTTGTTGACGAGCGCGCCACACCGGAAGTAGCCTTCTTAGACCCGCATCATGGACACGTCTGCCTGGTGTTTAAACGCCACCTGGCGTCGAGGGACTGCGCCTGCGCGATCGGTCGGAGGAACCAATGGGCACTGACGAGCTGGGGATGAACATGGATCCTCCCGTTTAATGCTTTTGTCCTGGTTCACGCAAACAATGGTGCGAAGGCGATGAGGCCCTCAGACGGCCCAGGGTGTTGTCTTTCACGACAACCCCCGACAGACGCCGAGCAGCGTCGAATCACAACAAACGCCCTTCGGGCCGCGGCCAGAAATGCCCGGCCAGGATTATTTTGCACCCGCGGAATGACTCTGCACACCCCGGTGACCAGACGGCCGCGCATTAATCTGCAGTCAGGTCGAAGGGAACATAGGCGGCCATGTTGTCTTTGGGTGTCAGTCTCTCTCGTTGCGAGCACCTCGTGTTGTTGGGAAGTTATGACACGCCTTATGACAGGAGAGAGCAGGAAATAACGAGTCTTCTGGCGTCTGGCGTGGTGTTTAGCGGTGTAAAATTCTGATACGAAATGTGTTTTGGGTGAGGCTCTGACACTTATGCCTTGATGTGATACAGGACTTGAAAGAAGCGTGAGTGTATGTGTATGTACGTGCGTGTGCGTACGTACATGTGTGTATGTGCGTGCGCGCGCGTGCGTACGAATATGTGTATGAGTGGGTGAATGAGTGGATGAATGAATGGGTGGGTGGGTGAGTGAGTGAGTGAGTGAGTGAGTGAGTGAGTGAGTGAGTGAGTGAGTGAGTGAGTGAGTGAGTGAGTGAGTGAGTGAGTGAGTGAGTGAGTGAGTGAGTGAGTGAGTGAGTGAGTGAGTGAGTGAGTGAGTGAGTGAGTGAGTGAGTGAGTGAGTGAGTGAGTGAGTGAGTGAGTGAGTGAGTGAGTGAGTGAGTGAGTGAGTGAGTGAGTGAGTGAGTGAGTGAGTGAGTGAGTGGGTGGGTGGGTGGGTGGGTAGTGGGTGGGTGGGTGAGTGGGTGGGTGAGTGGGTGGGTGGGTGGATGGGTGGGTGGGTGGGTGGGTGGGTGGGTGAGTGAGTGAGTGAGTGAGTGAGTGAGTGAGTGAGTGAGTGAGTGAGTGAGTGAGTGAGTGAGTGAGTGAGTGAGTGAGTGAGTGAGTGAGTGAGTGAGTGAGTGAGTGAGTGAGTGAGTGAGTGAGTGAGTGAGTGAGTGAGTGAGTGAGTGAGTGAGTGAGTGAGTGAGTGAGTGAGTGAGTGAGTGAGTGAGTGAGTGAGTGAGTGAGTGAGTGGGTGGGTGAGTGAGTGGGTGAGTGAGTGGGTGGGTGAGATGCTCACTTGTGCAAATATAGTATTTTCATCTAGGTTATATCCCTGAGAAGAGAAGAGTTCCAATGCTGCACGTACTAAACAAGAGATCAAAAGCCAACATGACTCACATGTGTCTATGTACCAAGTTTTGTGTATTTTGCAGACCCAGTTTTCTTCTAAATTCAGTTTTAACGGTAATGGACATAAAGATCCTCTGGCGTTGACCTTTGTTGAAGGCCATTCAAATGGTCATGCCCAGAAATGCCACAAGTGGCAGCAGCAGACGCTGTTTTGAGAAAATGTACATGACAAGTTGCTCCTGTGTTCTTGTCCTGCACCTTGACCTTATAGAAAGGAATGTGATGTGGCAATGTCCAGAAAACTCATATCATCAACTGCTATTGTACCAACTTTTGTGACAAAAGGAGGTTTAGTTTAAGGGGGGAAAAGAGGCTGAAGAAGCTGGTATTCAGTTTTTCCAGGTCCTTCGACCCTTCCTTGGCCTTGGTATTTGTGACTGGTAAACAATAGTGGCAGTTCTCAAAGGTCTAACCTCTTCTAAACGTGCCAAGTTTGGTGGCAGAGTTTCTGAAAAAAAATTGTTATGTTAAATGTGTGTGTGTGTGTGTGTGTGTGCATTTGGAGGGGGGGGGGGGGGGGGGTGAGTGTGTGTGTGTGTGTGTGTGTGTTGTGTATGTATGTGTGTGTGCGTGCATGTGTGTGTGTGATATGTGTGTGTTTGTGTGTTAGTGTGTTATGTGTGTGTTTGTGTTTGTGTATGTGTGTGTGATAGATAGATAGATAGATAGATAGATAGATAGATAGATAGATAGATAGATAGATAGATAGATAGATAGATAGATAGATAGATAGATAGATAGATAGATAGATAGATAGATAGATAGATAGATAGATAGATAGATAGATAGATAGATAGATAGATAGATAGATAGATAGATAGATAGATAGATAGATAGATAGATAGATAGATAGATAGATAGATAGATAGATAGATAGATAGATAGATAGATAGATAGATAGATAGATAGATAGATAGATAGATAGATAGATAGATAGATAGATAGATAGATAGATAGATAGATAGATAGGTAGATACATGATAGATGAATGGATGGATGGATGGATGGATGGATGGATAGATGGATGGATGGATGGATGGGGAGGGAGGAAGGGAGAGAGAGAGAGAGAGAGAGAGAGAGAGAGAGAGAAAGAGAGAGAGACAGATAGACAGACAGAGACAGACGGAGACAGACAGACAGACATGCAGGAAGGCAGGCAGGCAGGCAGACTGGCAGGCAGCGACAGACAGACAGACAGACCGACAGACAGACAGACGGTCGGACGGACGGACAGACGGACGGACGGACGGACGGACAGGCAAGCAGAGAGAGATAAAGAGAAAGAGAGAGAGAGAGAGAGAGAGAGAGAGAGAGAAGAGAAAGAGAGAGAGAGAGAGTACAGATCGAATCTACGAAAGACTACTTTCTTTTTCATATCGTGAACGTCATACAGACTTAAGTTAATTCTGTGCATGAAGAAGCACAATCTGTACGGCTAAGAAGGCGTGGGATAAATGTATATTCAGCAGCAACTGCAACTACAGTACATAGCATTGACAAACTGTGAAGGTTGGAGTTCCAAGGAAGAGTTTTCTTGACGCTTCTGTGTTATGACTAGCCCAAAATTGCATTGACATGACATAGAACCCAATGTGGTTTCTCAACATTAGTTTCATACAGGACAATACGTCTGGAATACTAACCATGTTCAGATATCACAAGTGCAGAGTCCTGTAGAGGAACAGTTAGAAAAACGGGGACTTTCATCCGAGTCCTAATGAGTATCATTAAAGAACAGGTTGGTTCAGCAAAGAACATATCAACACACGTCTGCTGCACAAAGGACAGCACGCAGTACGGAAGTGACGTCAGGAGTTGGCAGCGCCACCTGTTGGGATTTAGTTGGTCGATTCCGCTCTGCATGAGACGGCGCCATCGGCTCGCCCTCCTGGAGTGTGAGCGTAAGCAGAAGTCGGCCCAGGCAGACAGAGGCAAGACGATGTAGAGAGGTGGCAAAGGAGAAGGCTCTGTGTGGAAAGAGAAGAAAATGTTAGCGGGACCATTTGCCATCGAACAATACTTGACAAATTCGTCAACCGGACCTCTGGTCATATCTCAACTGGCTAACAAACACATTATTATGATATAATCTGTGAAATTTTAAATGGTCTTTGAGAATGACAAAGGAGATTTGATGTGTAGCCTCGATCTGCAACAGATGGATCCTTGTCTTGCGTAGCAGCAGCACCACATTTGTGAGACGTCTGTCACACCATTTAATGCTCACAGTGAAACTAGTTTATAGATTATATAGGTAGGCCTCAGCCGACGACATGTACAGAAGGTAAGTACTGTTCACAACATTCATACATTGTGAACAGAAGTGGAAAAGGGCAGTGTGCAAGGACGAGGCATAGAATCACTTTAAGATAAGGAAGGTAGACTTACACTGACAAACAGCTTCGGAGGACTTGCAAAAGTGAAGCATATACTGAAATTATTGTATCGAATTGGACCGTGAAGTGTCTGATGCTGTTGTCTTATAAATCATCTGCCAATGTTTCTTTTTTTGCAACTGCAGAAACTGATCCTTGCCTCTGAGTGATAAGAACTGTTTTCGAAGTTTCACAAGATATCTTTTTAAAAACTTGATATGACATAGTTCTGACTGACTGAACGTGAAAAGCACATCTTACTTAGTCTTTCTGGAAAGGAAATGTTGATAAATACAACTTGGAAAAACTATAAAAGCGAGCATGATAGAGTATGCATGTGTGCAAAAGCACAAAACATATACGGGTTCACCAAGTGAGTGCAAGGGTACCAAATACCTCAGGGAGGCTGGTTCAAGCGATGTAGTCGAGGACTGCAGACTGTGGAACTGTTTTGGAGGACTGTGTGACTCACTGTTTTGGAGGTCCTTGTGACCCATGAATTCGTATGTGAACTCTGCATCTGTGAAGGTTGGAGACGTAAACAAATCCAGTCTGAACTAACGGTCAGCTTTCGGAGCCATTTTTCTCAACTCTGCTGGTATAAAGGAGGACTACGTGGATAACTTACGTCGGAAAGAATATTTTCCCAACACCTCTTTTAGGTGATTCAGTCATAGTGCTGCTCTCCATGCCCATTGCTGACGATGCATGCAGTGGTTTATTTGGGTAATTGCCCTCGTCACTTGCAACCTCTGCCCTCGTGTCTCCTGGCCATCATAATCAGTATGATCATGGGCAAACACCATAATTCTGCAACTTAGGAGAGAGAGAGAGAGAGAGAGAGAGAGAGAGAGAGAGAGAGAGAGAGAGATCAATTTATTTACATTGTATTTTGGCGTTTTCTCTAAAACAGCAGTTCGGAGTCATGTCGCTAACGTTGTTTTGAAACGTATTGTACGTAGGAAAGGAAAAGAAAAGAAAAACCTAACACTCAAAACCCTATCCTTCGTAAGCTGTGGATGTTTCATAGGTTTTAGCTTAGCATCTGGTGTCCCTACTCTTTATACTCTAGCACTAAATTGATCAAAGTAAGGACTATTTGTTGTAAACGTGAATTTGAAAGCAGCCTCAGCCTGACAGCGTGCTAATAAAGGGTTTAATCTGCTGGTTATCATGATAGGATTCATTGACGGTTACATAGATGAAAATTTTGCCAAAAACCCAAATCGAGGGTTTCTTAACTGACAATAAGCTAAAGTTGTAACACTTGCTTCTCTCTCTCTCTCTCTTACTGCTTTTTACGCCGGGTGGCGTGTAGGGCAGCAACAAAGGTTCTCCACTGTTATCGGTCACTTGCTTGGCCATTTGCAAATCGATCAGAGCAGGTCTTCACACGATGGTGGTCGAATCGAGTCACAGCAAAGAGTTTCGGCAGCAAAGAGTTGGAATTAATTTGGCCTTGCGTCTTCCGAGGCAGACATATGGTAAAGGTATGGTAATGGTAAATGAATAATGAATTAATGACGCCTTAAGGTCTACCAGCCTATGTAGACTATTTAAGGCCAATAACAACAAAATGACTAGAGCTGGTTGGAGTAACAGGGGTTAAAGTCTCCATTTCCCTGATCATTGGCCTTGTACGAATCACGTAGGGAGACGCAGGGAGTCTATTCTCACCCCTATTCCACAGATGGTTTATATTAGAAATTCAAAGGATTTAAACCGGGTTCTTCATTTTAAAAAGTGGGGCGTTTTCAGCTCAAACAACACTATGCTTCCGGAAGTGCAATGGTTTAAACTACAAACACAGGACAGCAGTCTACCAGTCACCAAAGTCATCGGAATCATTGTCTCCAACCCACCACGGCGAAGGACTCTTTTCTCTCGATCGCGTGCAGAAATAATCTCGTATAGGCTTCCAGCTGATACTGACGACGATGATGCACTGATATCTACATGAAGTTTTCATTTCTCATTCGTTACAAAAGCTCTTGCTGTCCGCGTACACGTTGTTTGCCTGGCGGTTAATTCTCATTCGTTCCTCCCTTGCATTCTTCTCTCTGTTCCCCAAACATGTCCTGCAGGCTGGCGTGTGTTTGTCCGAGGTTTCCATCTCTGCAAGCTGTTTTCACAACAAGCAGCCCATGCCTGACCCCCTGGGACTTCTGCCCCAGGGGACAGACAGGCAGGGAGAGGCCTGAGGGAGAGTCGGGTGTCTTCTCTCTCTCTCTCTCTCTCTCTCTCTCTCTCTCTCTCTCTCTCTCTCTCTCTCTCTCTCTCTCTCTCTCTCTCTCTCTCTCTCTCTCTCCAGCCATTTATATTTACGACGTCTCCGCAAGGGTGCAACTTTCTTGTAGCTGCATGAAGCTTAAAGTTATTGCGGACTATACCGATTTACATTGCACATAAATTGTTCTAGTTTTACAGATGTACATACATGACGTTTTGTTGTCTTGATGAGCCGTCGCCCGAAATAAACGAATCAATCAATCAATCAATTTCTCTCTCTTTCTCTCTCTTTCTCTCTCTTTCTCTCTCTTTCTCTCTCTCTCTTTCTCTCTCTCTTTCTCTCTCTCTCTCTTTTTCTCTCTCTCTCTTTCTCTCTCTTTTTTTCTCTCTCTCTCTTTCTCTCTCTTTTTTTCTCTCTCTCTTTCTCTCTTTCTCTCTCTCTCTCTCTCTTCTCTCTCTCTCTCTCTCTCTCTCTCTCTCTCTCTCTCTCTTCTCTCTCTCTCTCTCTCTCTCTCTCTCTCTCTCTCTCTCGCATCGTGTACGTATCTGTGTGTTTGGATGTGTGTCAATTTGTCTTCTCTGTTCCTGCTATTCCCATCCTTTTAACATGTATGTTTGTGCATGCCCTCGGCGTGCGTCTGTATGTGGATGAGGATGTGTGTGTGTGTGCGTGTGTGTGTGTGTGTGTGTGTGTGTGTGTGTGTGTGTGTGTGTGTGGTGTGTGTGTGTGTGTGTGTGTGTGTGTGTGTGTGTGTGTGTGTGTGTGTGTGTGTGTGTT
>JAWQFJ010012514.1:22500-24937 GCA_034096865.1 Theodoxus fluviatilis | reverse complement strand
TTTTCCTACTTCAGCAAAATGCTTCGATGTATAGAATAGAATTCTTCCGCTTGCTTAGGCGTCCAGGGCCTATCGCCGATTCCGGTGGTTCTCTGGCTGTATATTTATTGTTCTTATGGATACTGGTCTCTTACCAGGCCTAGTCTATATCACTTGTGAGACAAAGAAAAAGAGAGAAAAAGGTCTAATTGCTGTGCAGCATCTGCGCCAGTGGTTCCTCCAGCTTAAACATATATCCTTGTAGATGCTTGTCCACTCTGTTCTTGAATGAGTTCAGGCTCGGTGCCTCAACTACGCTATTCGGGACACTGTTCCACATGTTTATAACTCGCTGGGTGAAGAAATGCTGTCGTAAAGCCGTATTGCATCGGTTTTCTTGAACTTGTAGGCGTGACCTCTTGTGACACTATTGTCATAGCAGGAAAACAGATTAATGTATGTTGAACATCTACCAGCAGACGCCAAAAAGCGGTACTACGAGAAGATTATTGACGTTGATGGTTTAGATCCGTATAAAATACCAAACAGTTTGACGTCTGTCTACAAAAACCAGTTGTCGGACATAAACCACTCCAGGGCCCGTATTCACAACGGCGATTTATCTTTTTAACACTCGATTTATCCCCTAGCCCTGCGGTATCTTGATCGGTTAGATAAGGTACACTCGTTAGAGGATCCTAGGTTGCGCTTTGCTATGTATACTGGTTTCCAGCCAAGGGAGAGCGGAACAGGCAGTTGGACTCGTCTGAGTTTAGAGATAAATAAGAGTTAAAATAAATCGCCGATAAATCGCCGTCGTGAATACGGGCCCAGGATTGTACAAAATTTTCTGTATGTTTCATTCAGTCATTGTGACTGTCTGTCTGTCTGTCCCGACTTAAGTTCTTAACGGCTGATTTCTCAAAAACTACTGGACGGATTTCCTTGACATTTTGCACACTTACTGGAAGTTAGGTCCAATTGAATGTATCAAATTTTCAGAATCGAGGTTTGAAAAGAAAGTGATTTATTTTTTTTTCATTTCACGGAATGGCAAAATGCGTTGCGTAATTGAGATCGAGTCAAACAGTTATGTTTTCCTACTTCAGCAAAACGCTTCGTTGTATGTTGAACATCTACCAGCAGACGCCAAAAAGCGGTACTACGAGAAGATTATTGACGTTGATGGGTTAGATCCGTATGAAATACCAAACAGTTCGTGCTATCATCCATTTTCCTACAATTTACAGTGCAAAATACGAACCACGGGGGTTTAGGAAAAGGTCGTTATAAATGCTTTACATCCATACCAGTTTTCAATGGCACAGTTGGTAGAGCATTGGACTCTTGGTCATGCATTACCAGGTTCAATTCTGTGCTGAAACTTTTTTTCTCTCTCTTTTTTCGAGAGGTGTTGGAATCGAACTCGATCTGGTTTTTTGTGCTTTTGTGTGTGTGTGTTTTTCCCCCCTCTTTTCTCGAGAGGTTGCGGGTTCGAACCCGATCTTCTTTTTTTTTGGCCAAAACCTGGAGGTTCAGCGCCAGCGATTTTTATCCCTCCAGGTTTACTGGAGGTCCTACAGACTTTATCCCTCCAGGTTTACTGGAGGTTCTACAGACTTTATCTGTCTGTGTGTGTGTGTGTGTGTGTGTGTGTGTGTGTGTGTGTGTGTGTGTGTGTGTGTGTGTGTGTGTGTGTGTGTGTGTGTGTGTGTGTGTGTGTCTGTCCCGACTCCACAGCTGATTTCTCAAAAACTACTGGACGGATTTCCTTGACATTGTGCACACTAACTGGAAGTTAGGTCCGATTGAATGTATCAAGTTTTCGGAATCAAGGCTTGAAGAGAAAGAGGTTTTTTACGGTCATACACTCGACAGCGCCTCCCCAAATACTCGATTCATGGAATGGCGAAATTGCGTAATGTGTGACG
The DNA here is from genome assembly GCA_034096865.1 of Theodoxus fluviatilis. NCBI lineage: Eukaryota > Metazoa > Mollusca > Gastropoda > Cycloneritida > Neritidae > Theodoxus > Theodoxus fluviatilis. Next base: position 23,027 of record JAWQFJ010012514.1, on the reverse strand, counting down.
TCATCAATAACGTGACGTCATTTGTGAGTAGATTTTTGAGGAGGATGAATTTCGAGAACATTGGTGAAAGGATAAAGAAGGATTTTTTACGATCTGTATCTCGCGTGGTAACAGTTGCAGGTGCCAAAATGGCTTCCGAATGAATGCAGACTAACTCGTTGCATTGTATTCTGGACAGTATTTGTGTCTCATTTTTGCGAGACAGTGAGAAGATTTCTCAGACTGTGATAGACAGGGGTATGAATAAATGCTACTCATGTTATTTAGATGAAATTAAGATCTATTAGCAAGCGGATTAAACGGTGGAGGTGACAGCTCGGAGCTTCAGATCAATGCGGAAAAAATTAAGCAGCACGTTATGTATCGATTTTCTTTTCATCTTGACGCTGCTAAGCAGAAGATCAACCATCCTCATTGCTCGTGCAAGGCTGGGTAAGTGTTGTTGGTTTTTTAATCATGTATCTGTTACGTGTTTGATGGAGTAAGCTAAGCTCGTATTCCAAAATTTTATAACCTACACTTGAAGT
>JAWQFJ010012514.1:0-17500 GCA_034096865.1 Theodoxus fluviatilis | reverse complement strand
TCTGCGCACTCGCTCTGCGCTCTATGCACCCACTCTGCGCACCCGCTCTGCGCACCGCTCACTCGCTCTGCGCACCGCTCACTCGCTCTGCGCATCGCGCCCTTGCTCTGCGCATCGCGCCCTTGCTCTGCGCACCGCGCCCTTGCTCTGCGCATCGCGCCCTTGCTCTGCGCACCGCGCCCTTGCTCTGCGCACCGCGCCCTTGCTCTGCGCATCGCGCCCTTGCTCTGCGCACCGCGCCCTTGCTCTGCGCACCGCGCCCTTGCTCTGCGCACCGCGCCCTTGCTCTGCGCACCGCGCCCTTGCTCTGCGCACCGCGCCCTTGCTCTGCGCACCACGCCCTTGCTCTGCGCACCGCGCCCTTGCTCTGCGCACCGGGCCCTTGCTCTGCGCACCGGGCCCTTGCTCTGCGCACCGCGCCCTTGCTCTGCGCACCGGGCCCTTGCTCTGCGCACCGCGCCCTTGCTCTGCGCACCGCGCACTCGCTCTGTGCATCGCGCCCTTGCTCTGCGCACCGGGCCCTTGCTCTGCGCACCGCGCCCTTGCTCTGTGCACCGCGCCCTTGCTCTGCGCACCGCGCCCTTGCTCTGCGCACCGCGCCCTTGCTCTGCGCACCGCGCCCTTGCTCTGCGCACCGCGCCCTTGCTCTGTGCACGGCGCTGCCGCTCTGCGCACCGGGCCCTTGCTCTGCGGACCGCACCCTTGCTCTGCGCACAGCGCCCTTGCTCTGCGCACCGGGCCCTTGCTCTGCGCACCGCGCCCTTGCTCTGCGCACCGCGCCCTTGCTCTGCGCATCACGCCCTTGCTCTGCGCAACGCGCACTCGCTCTGCGCATCGTGCCCTTGCTCTGCGCACCGCGCCCTTGCTCTGCGCACTGGGCCCTTGCTCTGCGCACCGCGCACTTGCTCTGCGCATCGCGCCCTTGCTCTGCGCACCACGCCCTTGCTCTGTGCAGCGCGCCCTTGCTCTGCGCACCGCGCCCTTGCTCTGCGCACCAGGCACTCGCTCTGCGCATCGCGCCCTTGCTCTGCGCACCGCGCCCTTGCTCTGTGCACCGCGCTCTTGCTCTGCACACCGCGCCCTTGCTCTGCGCACCGCGCCCTTGCTCTGCGCACCGGGCCCTTGCTCTGTGCATCGCGCCCTTGCTCTGCGCACCGCGCCCTTGCTCTGCGCACCGCGCACTCGCTCTGTGCATCGCGCCCTTGCTCTGCGCACCGCAGAGCAAGGGCCCGGTGCGCAGAGCAAGGGCGCGGTGCGCAGAGCAAGGGCGCGGTGCGCAGAGCAAGGGCCCGGTGCGCAGAGCAAGGGCGCGGTGCGCAGAGCAAGGGCGCGGTGCACAGAGCAAGGGCGCGGTGCACAGAGCAAGGGCCCGGTGCGCAGAGCAAGGGCGCGGTGCGCAGAGCAAGGGCGCGGTGCGCAGAGCAAGGGCGCGATGCGCAGAGCGAGTGCGCGGTGCGCAGAGCAAGGGCGCGGTGCGCAGAGCAAGGGCGCGGTGCGCAGAGCAAGGGCCCGGTGCGCAGAGCAAGGGCGCGGTGCACAGAGCAAGGGCGCGATGCGCAGAGCGAGTGCGCGGTGCGCAGAGCAAGGGCGCGGTGCGCAGAGCAAGGGCGCGGTGCACAGAGCAAGGGCGCGGTGCGCAGAGCAAGGGCGCGGTGCGCAGAGCAAGGGCGCGGTGCGCAGAGCAAGGGCGCGGTGCGCAGAGCAAGGGCGCGGTGCGCAGAGCAAGGGCGCGGTGCGCAGAGCGGCAGCGCCGTGCACAGAGCAAGGGCGCGGTGCGCAGAGCAAGGGCGCGGTGCACAGAGCAAGGGCGCGGTGCGCAGAGCAAGGGCGCGATGCGCAGAGCGAGTGCGCGGTGCGCAGAGCAAGGGCGCGATGCGCAGAGCAAGGGCCCGGTGCGCAGAGCAAGGGCGCGGTGCACAGAGCAAGGGCGCGGTGCGCAGAGCAAGGGCGCGATGCGCAGAGCGAGTGCGCGGTGCGCAGAGCTAGGGCGCGGTGCGCAGAGCAAGGGCGCGGTGCGCAGAGCAAGGGCCCGGTGCGCAGAGCAAGGGCGCGGTGCGCAGAGCAAGGGCGCGGTGCGCAGAGCAAGGGCGCGGTGCGCAGAGCAAGGGCCCGGTGCGCAGAGCAAGGGCGCGGTGCACAGAGCAAGGGCGCGGTGCACAGAGCAAGGGCCCTTGCTCTGCGCACCGCGCCCTTGCTCTGCGCACCGGGCCCTTGCTCTGCGCACCGGGCCCTTGCTCTGTGCACCGCGCCCTTGCTCTGCGCACCGGGCCCTTGCTCTGCGCACCGAGCCCTTGCTCTGCGCACCGGGCCCTTGCTCTGCGCACCGCGCCCTTGCTCTGCGCACCGGGCCCTTGCTCTGCGCATCGCGCCTTTGCTCTGCGCACCGGGCCCTTGCTCTGCGCACTGGGCCCTTGCTCTGCGCACCGGGCCCTTGCTCTGCGCACCGCGCCCTTGCTCTGCGCACCGGGCCCTTGCTCTGCGCACCGGGCCCTTGCTCTGCGCATCGCGCCCTTGCTCTGTGCACCGCGCCCTTGCTCTGCGCACCCGCTCTCCGAACGAGCTCTGCGAATCCACTCTGCGCTCTGCTCACCCGCTCTGTGCACGGCGCTGCCGCTCTGCGCACCGCGCACCTGCTCTGTGCTCATCGCACCCGCTCAGAACTCTGCACACCCACTCTGCATTTTGCGCACCCGCTCTGCGCACCCGTTCTGTGCTCTGCGCACCCACTCTAGCTGCGCTCTGCGCACCCACTCTAGCTGCGCTCTGCGCACCCACTCTGCGCTCTTACCGCTCTATGCTCTGCGCACCTGCTCTGCGCACAGCGCACCCACTCTGCGCACACACTCTGCGCTCTGCGCACCCGCTCTGCGCAACGCACATCCGCTCTGCGCAATGCGCACCCGCTCTGCGCACACACTCTGCGCACCGCGCACCCGCTCTGCGCTCTGCGCACCCGCTGTGCGCACCCGCTCTGCGCTCTGCGCACCCGCTCTGCGCACTGCGCACCCGCTCTGCGCACTGCGCACCCGCTCTGCGCTCTGCGCACCCGCTCTGTGCATTGCGCACCCGCTCTGCGCTCTGCGCACCCGCTCTGTGCTCTGCGCACCCGCTCTGTGCATTGCGCACCCGCTCTGCGCACTGCGCACCCGCTCTGCGCTCTGCGCACCCGCTCTGTGCATTGCGCACCCTGCTCTGCGCTCTGCGCACCCGCTCTGCGCTCTGTGCACCCGCTCTGTGCATTGCGCACCCTGCTCTGCGCTCTGCGCACCCACTCTGCGCATTGCGCACCCGCTTTGCGCATTGCTCTCCCGCTCTGCACATTGCACACCCGGTCTGCGCTCTGCGCTCTGCGCACCCGCTCTGCGCACCCAGTCTGCGCTCTGCGCACCCGCTCTGCGCTCTGCGCACCCGCTCAGCGCACTGCGCACCCGCTCTGCGCACCCGCTCTGCGCACTGCGCACCCGCTCTGCGCTTTGCGCACCCGCTCTGCGCTCTGCGCACCCGCTCTGCGCTTTGCGCACCCGCTCTGTGCTTTGCGCACCCGCTCTGCGCTTTGCGCACCCGCTCTGCGCTTTGCGCACCCGCTCTGCGCTTTGCGCACCCGCTCTGCGCTTTGCGCACCCGCTCTGCGCTTTGCGCACCTGCTGTGCGCACCCGCTTTCCGCACCCGCTGTGCGCACCCGCTCTGCGCTCTGCGCACCCGCTCTGCGCCTTGCGCATCCGCTCTGCGCTTTGCGCACCCGCTCTGCGCTTTGCGCACCCGCTCTGCGCTTTGCGCACCCGCTCTGCGCTTTGCGCACCCGCTCTGCGCTTTGCGCACCCGCTCTGTGCTTTGCGCACCCGCTCTGCGCTTTGCGCACCCGCTCTGCGCTTTGCGCACCCGCTCTGCGCTTTGCGCACCTGCTGTGCGCACCCGCTTTCCGCACCCGCTGTGCGCACCCGCTCTGCGCCTTGCGCATCCGCTCTGCGCACTGCGCACCCGCTCTAGGCACTGCGCACCCGCTCTGCGCTTTGCGCACCCGCTCTGCGCTCTGCGCACCCTCTCTGCGCTCTGCGCACCCGCTCTGTGCTCTGCGCACCCGTTCTGCGCTTTGCGCACCCGCTGTGCGCACCCGCTGTGTGCATTGCGCACCAGCTCTGCGCACCCGCTGTGCGCATTGCGCACCCGCTCTGCGCATTGCGCACTCGATCTGCGCATTGCGCACCCGCTCTGCGCATTGCGCACCCGCTCTGCGCTGTGCGCACCCGGTCTGCGCTCTGCACACCCGCTCTGCGCACCCGCACTGCGCTCTTCGCACCCGCTCTGCGCATTACGCACCCGCTCTGCGCTCTGCGCACCCGCTCTGCGTTCTGCGCACCCGCTCTGCGCTCTTCGCACCCGCTGTGCGCTCTGCGCATGGCGCACCCGCTCTGCGCTCTACGCATCCGCTCTGCGCTCTGCGCACCCGCTCTGCGCACCACTCTGCGCTTTGCGCAGCCGCTCTGAGCACTGCACACCCACTCTGCGCTCTGCGCACCCGCGGTGCGCTCTGCGCACCCGCTGTGCGCATTGTGCACCCGTTCTGCGCATTGCGCTCCCGCTCTGCCCATTGCGCACCCGCGGTGCGCTCTGCGCACGCGCTCTGCGCATTGCGCACCCGCTCTGCGCATTGCGCACCCGCTCTGCGCTCTGCGCACCCGCTCTGCGCACTGCGCACCCGCTCTGCGCACCCGCTCTGCGCACTGCGCACCCGATCTGCATTCCCGCTCTGCGCATTGCGCACCCGCTCTGCGCTCTGCGCACCCACTCTTCGCTCTGCGCACGCGCCGCTCTGCGTTCTGCGCACCCGCTCTGCCCATTGCGCACGCGCCGCTCTGCGCTCTGCGCACCCGCTCTGCGCATTGCGCACGCACCGCTATGCGCTCTGCGCACCCGCATTGCGCACGCGCTGCTCTGCGCTCTGTTTACCCGCTCTGCGCATTGCGCACGCGCCGCTCTGCGCTCTGCGCACCCGCTCTGCCTAATGTTTCGCGCCGCTCTGCGCTCTGCGCAACCGCTCTGCGCTTTGCGCACGCGCCGCTCTGCGCTCTGCGCACCCGCTCTGCGCATTGCGCACGCGCCCCTCTGCGCACCCGCTCTGCGCTGTGCGCACGCGCCGCTCTGCGCTCTGTGCACCCGCTCTGCGCATCGCCTAATTTGCCTCTGTACAAAGCTGTGTGTATGGTATGACTTTGCACCGAGTTGCAATACATTTTTCATTCACCAGGACCACTGAGACAAGAAGGGCAAAGCCCATACGACTCACATGCTTGACCTTGACCTTTACATGACCTTGACCTTCATGTGACCTTCAAGGTCAAGGCCAATCTACTACACCTAGCAATGACATCATACACTAAGAAATGCTTTACACATTTATCCTACCAAAATACATGTGGCCTTGTCTGTCTGTCTGTCTCTCTGTCTCTCTGTCTCTGTCTGTCTGTCCCTCTGTCTCTCTGTCCATCTGTCTGTCTGTCTCTCTGTCTCTGTCCGTCTGTCTGTCTGTCTCTCTGTCTCTCTCTCTCTCTCTGTCTCCCTGCCTGCTTGCCTGCTTGCCTGCACTGTCTCCATAGAGAGGGAGGGAAGGGAGAAAGGTACATTTACAGCTCTCGCCGCTGTACTCGCTCCCTATCATGCCTGCCATCATACCAAGAGAATTTCCTACGAGTACTACCACCACGCACAAAAGTTTTTTCCATACATTTACTGGATTCAATCATACACTGTCAGCTTATTTACTTCTTCGTCCACATCAATGTTAATGGTGTCATCATTCTCACATCCCCTTTCTCTATCTTTCAGCATAATCACAGTATTTTCTAGAGAAATTTGCAGGTCATTTCTGTAATGTTCCGTCAACGAATTATCCCAAATTATCTTACTTTCCTTTATGCCTCCTCCATTTCGCTTCATTGCTATACAGCTTTGAACAGTCAGTTTCATTGGCAAGTGGGAAGACAGTATGGAATGTACCATTCTCAGTTCTGAACATATATATGAAATATCCCTTGAAACAATGAAATAGTCAATTACGCTTCCTCCCTGTGGTGATAGATATGTGAACTCTCCCGATTCTGGATATTCCTCACTGCCATTCAAAACCGTCAACTCATATGATGCACACAAGGTTAAAAGTGATCTGCCATATTCATTTAGACAATTATCTCGCGAATTTCGTAATTCTATAACCGGCTCTGATCTGACATCATACATATTCCATTCAGCCGCTGTATTGTAATTTGCTGTTCTACTATTTAAATCCCCACAAAGAAAAATTTTACAATCACTATACTGGGAACAAATTTCATTCATGCATGTTTCTAATATTACTAACCCATCTGATTCTTCTACTGAGTCGTAATATGGTGAGTCCACAGGTGGGATGTACGCACAGAATAAAAGACAACTACATGGGGTTGCAAAAAGTGATTCCGTTACCCTAAACACAAGAATGTTGTCATATTGGCATGGTATAAGTTCAAAGGAAGATGCGACTTCTTCCCTAACTAAACATAGTACTCCACCTGATCTTCTTCCCATTCTTGACAATTTCTTTGCTGGCGAGATAAACACTTCAAAGTTCGGAAATATATTATCCGGTAGATTCTCGATAAATGTCTCTGTGAGGCAGACAAAGTGACAACCCTCAACATAAGAAAAAAATTCCGGAAAGTTCAATTTGGAAATGAGACCTTCAACATTCCAACATAGTAAAGTTAGTTCAGAAAGCCGAGTTCTTACGTCGTCACCTTGCCTTCTGGTCATCGTCGGCGAATTCCATGCAGGTGAACTTCCCGATGTTTCCGGGCCAAGGCCACACCTTCAGGAGCGAGGATCAAAGGCGTGGGCGTCATCGACGTCCGACCCAAAGTTTCCACCAGCGGTGCGACTGCGCGTTTGTGGTCCTCCATCTCTGCCGCCGCGACCCCTCGAGCTGCTGTGCTTGGAGGCACCTCTTGTACTGGTACCGCCGCTTGCTCCATTGGTGTTGTGACGATCTTCCATCACCAGTCGACCCCTTTTGAAGTAGGCAAACTTGCCTCTTGCCTGGGCTTCTTTGACCTGCGCTATCTGGCGACGAGTTAGATCAGTGCTGATGCGCAATCCTGCCTTTCTCATCCGCTCCCTGGCCTCATGATTTTTGAGAATACCATCGACATCGCTCCAACGGGTGAACCTGGCAATGAGGTGACGTGGATTTCGTGCGTTCTGTCTGTTGCCGACTCGATGAGCACGTGATATGTCATCAGCAGACCATGTTTTGAATGTGAAAAATTCATTCAGCGTGTTCACAATAATTGTTGTGCAACGCTCGTGAGAATCATTCTCGTCTTCACCGAGGCCAAAGAATCTAAGGTTTTCACGCCGTGATCGCGACTCAAGTTCATCCACCTCATTTTCAAGGCCATCCACAGTAGCCTTTAGTTTCTCGTTCTCACATGACACAGTATCTAGTGTATCTCTGTCAACTTCTTGTTGAGAATCAAGTTTATCTAATCTCTGTTCCATTTCATCAATTTTCATGCCGATAGTGTTCGTTGAATTTTTCAAATCATCGCAAGACTCCTTCAGAGCTTTGCATGCATTTCTCACTTGATCTACTTCACCTTTGACATTTGCCAGGCTAGCCTTGATCTCCCCAATATCGTTTTTGAAGTCCGCACTCATCTCATTTAGTTTTGTCATGATTTCATCGTTAGAGCATGGGCCTGGATTGGATTCGATCCCAGCGATGAGTAAGAGAACGGTCAACACACAGAAGGCCAACATGCCTTTGGAAAAGTGCAAGCCAATTTCATGTTGCATCTTCTTGCGCGGTTTTCCGCCAGCAAACATCCCGATGCGCAATCGGTGTGCCTCAATAGTGATTCCCATAATGGTTACCACCGTTTCACACAGGTAACAAGGTCTGATTGATTACAATCGCTGACAGAGCAACAGAATTCAAACAAAGGACTTTTGGCAAACTAGTAGAGCCAGTTAGAGTTCATTAGACTTGTACTAGCTCAGATGTATACATTCATTACCGCACACAACATTCAACAGCTTGAAGTCGAAATATTTGGTCTGAATAAGTTTGCTGTCTCTATCAATCCGACTTCAAAAGCAGATTTCTTTATAGTTCGTGCTGTCTATGGCGAATGCTATGATATGAGAAGGAAAGTAAGAAAGTTTTTTCGTATCTTTAAAAAGACGCTGCTGACGAAAGACAAAGAACAGTATTTCACACAGAGGAAGTCATACAAAGTCCTTATAAAAACGAAAAACCTTAACTACCACAGAACTGTGTCAGCAACTCTCTGTACTAATATCAACAACTCGCAAATATTCTGGAATCACATAAAGAGATTAAACTTGAGATTTGTAACACCACCTAAAATTTCAATGAATGATTGGTTAGATTATTTCAAGAAAATCTTCCAGGAAACCGCATCAGTGGGCGCATCAGTGATCGAGTCTGGAACATTTTGTGAGGAGGTGAATGAAGACAATGATTTGAATAGCGAGATAGGAGAAGATGAAATCACATTAGCGATTGACCAATTAAAGGTACACAAAGCATGTGGACCAGACAAAGTACTAGCAGAAATGTTAAAGTCGTCTACTGCACTACTAGTCCCCTATCTGCAAACCTTGTTTAATGTCATATTTGATAGTGGTTCATTTCCTACTAGTTGGCGAGAATCAATCATTGTACCACTGTACAAGAAAGGTAACCGTAATGATCCAAACAACTACAGAGGTATAAGTTTGACAAACACACTTAGTAAGGTCTTCCTACACATTCTAAATTATCGTTTGCAAGAGTGGACAGAAGAACACGGACTGATCTCGGAGGAACAGGCTGGTTTTAGGAAAGGATATAGTACAGTGGACAATATATTCACTCTTTATGGTATTATAGAAAGGTATTTAGGAAGAAGAAAGAAGGTGTATGCAGCTTCCATTGATTTTTACAAGGCCTTTGACAGCGTATCCAGAGATGCGCTTTTTACTATCCTAAGACAGAAAGGTATTAAAGGGAAAATGCTTCATATATTAAAATCTATGTATTGCTGTATTCGAAGCTGTGTGAGATGCCCAGATGGGTACACAGACTATTTTGAATGTATCTCGGGATTGAAGCAGGGGTGCAAATGCTCGCCGATTCTGTTTTCCTATGTTGTAGGGGAGGTAGCAAGAGAGGTTACCCGGAAGGGCAGGCATGGCATTCAATTATTACCTAATGATACAATTGTCTATATCCTCCTCTTTGCGGATGATGTCGTGGTCTTGTCTGATACACCCATGGGTCTACAAAACCAGTTAAATAACCTAGAAGCAGCTGCTGTGTCTGTGGGGTTGAAAATCAATATGACCAAATCGAAGGTAATGATATTCCGTCTTGGAGGTCGTCTGGCAGCCCATGAACATTGGCATGTTGGAGGAGAAAAACTAGAGGTAGTAAATCAGTATAACTATTTAGGATACAGATTTTCTACGAAACTGTCCTACAATGCAACGCAAAAGAGTTTGGCAGTTAAAGGAAAGGTGGCAGTAGTGCAAGCTATGAAACCTATAAAGAAAATATGTACATCCCCAAAGGTCATCTTCAAGGTATTTGATGCTCAAATCAACCTATTCTGCTTTATGGTGCTGAGATATGGGGGTTGAGCAGCGGCAAAGAGATTGAGAGAGTTCATCTATATATGCTGAAAATGTTTCTCAATGTGTCCAAAAGAACTCCTAATTTGATGGTTTATGGTGATACAGGCCGTTATCCAGTGTACATTTTGGCAATACTACGATGTGCAAAATACTGGCTACGGATACTGAAGATGGATGATAAAAGATTACCGAAAAAGGTATACCAAATGATGATACGTACTGGTAACGCAAATTATTGTTGGGCCATGAAATTGAGAGATATATTATCTGATTATGGCTTTGATGAAGTATGGAGACAACAAACGGTTCATGACGAAAGGTCCTTTCTGAAAGAATTAAAATACAAACTGATATGTCGCTTTAAAGATGGTTGGAACACTCAGTTGTTAACAAGAGAGAGGTACTCTCTATACAAGGTGTTCAAATCCAATCACAACATGGAGCAATATTTGTATGACTTAGACAAACCTATCTTCAGAGATTTGTATATACGGTTTCGTTTGGGTGTAAGTGAACTCTTTGTACATCGATACAGATATAATGAGCCACCTTCTTTGTTATGCCCCAGCTGCAACGAAAGCGAAGAGGATGAAATGCATTTTATGTTCACATGTCCAGCATATGAAGATTTAAGAATGAAATACCTGCACTTTTGTATAGGACTCACCATGCAAGACAGCCTAGCAGTATGTTTTTCAAGTGATGAGAGAGAAAGAGTGAGATGTGTGAGCTCTTATTTATTTCAGTCATTTAAGAGAAGGTCTCTATCATTAGAAAATGTATGATTCTGAGTCATTGTACTGGGCCGATGGCCTCTACAATAAAGTGTACTACTACTACTACTATCATGCCTGCCTATCCCAAGCCATCAACCACCGTGCTTCTAGGCATGCACATTTACACACATACACACATACACGTTTGCATGTACACACAAAATAAATGTCATTACGCAAACTATTTTCAGTAAGGCGTATCACCAAAAATAGTCTGAAATAAACCTATTTTGTTTACTCTCAGGGTAAAATCTCATCGTACACCGTCCTATTTCACGGTCACTTGTAAGTTGTCGCCGCGAACGAGGCCTATTCACAAAACGTCGACCCAGATTTGTACCGGTCCAATCAGATTGAACAAACATTGAATATTGATGCAATTGATATTGCTATTTTGTAGTATCAAAAAGTCAAATCAAGTAGCAGAACAAAACACTGTTGTTAGTCTCTGCAACATCTTGGCCTTTCTCCCCTGTAATCTGTCCTGCAATACTCTCTTTCCGTCTTTTCTAGTATTTGTTAAGTTACAAAACGCAAAACATAACAAATTCTCACCATTTACAAAGTGATCCGAACAAACAAATCGATCTGCCTTAGTGTCAAAAGTGAGTGACTTAGTGTCAAAAGTGAGTGACTTAGTGTCAAAAGTGAGTGACTTAGTGTCAAAAGTGAGTGACTTAGTGTCAAAAGTGAGTGACTTAGTGTCAAAAGTGAGTGACTTAGTGTCAAAAGTGAGTGACTTAGTGTCAAAAGTGAGTGACTTAGTGTCAAAAGTGAGTGACTTCAGGCCATGTAGAGCCGGAGCCCTACTTGTGACAGACCCCAAAATGACCACAAACGGGGTCTGAACTCGCGACCTTTCGGTTAACGCCCGGAATTTTGTACCAGCTTAACTACCATGGTCCCGGTAGCAAACTCTATACAAGAAAAAAAATGAAACTTCGCTTAAATAAACAATGAGAAAAACGGATTGAGAGGTAGATAAAAGAATAACCGCAAAAACATTGACATACACTTAAATTAGAAAAATGAAGTCCGCAACCGCAAGAGAGAAAACTAAATGATACTCTTACCTCTCAAGATTAGGAGTACAGGTAACCAGTAAAGTACAGTCGTCAACAGAATTACAGGCAACACCCAGTCGCCAAAACGGCGAACAAGCCCAGCAGGAGATAAACCTCAACTACTACTACTACTCTCCAACAGCCACCCTACGATAAATAAGAAAAAGGGACGAAATTATCGTGCAACAGAGAACATGCATCATTGTGGTGATAAAGTCCGTGCAACTCGCACGAAAACAGTACGAGTCCGAGATTTCCCAAGAAAAATCCAATAACAGACAGAACAATTGCAGAGTAGCATGATCAACGAAATTTAATTATCATTGTGGTGATAAAGTCCGTGCAACTCGCACGAAAAAGTACTTTATCAGCGGAACGATGAAAACTCCATCAAACTTTGCAAGTTCATTCACCACAAAACCCATTAACAGAACAGTGTAAACAAATCTAAAGTTAAAATAAACATGTCCGAGTCGTGACAGGATGGATGGATGGATGAGAGGGAGTTTTACGGCCTATCAGCCTGTGTAGGCTGTGCTTGGCCACTGAGCATGGATATCACTAGAACTGTTTACAGTAAGCTCAAATAAGTCACGATGTCCCAATCTATTCACCTCTTACGAATCACTTAGGGAGAGGCGGTGGTTTAATTCTTAACCGCAACCCACAGGGAGATGACTCAGACCACAACAGATAAGAATGAGTTTAAAAGGAATGGCCGACCGGGGAACGACAGAGGACAAACTCATCCCTACTCGAAAGAGAGACCGACGGCTGTCGCTCTCCCCAGGTAGGCGACACTTCAAAGTGTATTACGCTGGTTACTTTGTCGTCCCAGCGGCCACACATAAATTGATGATGATTGTATTTGCAAATATGGGGGCTGAGGTCATCTGTGGGCACCCTTCTCGAGGAAAGGACTAGATCAGTTCTTGCGGTCAGAGCATGTGTGGATGAGAGTATCTTTGAAGAGTGGGAGATCAACGGGGGCCTGCCTAAAACTTCTGTCGTTCGAGACCTGGGCACAAGATGCGGTATCCCAGCAGTACAGCTTCTCTGCCTCAACAAGGACTTACGAGATCCGACACCAGACGGAGAGAGGCGATAACTGCTTTTTCCCGATGAGTATGTGTCATATTGTAATAGAGAATAGACACGGTATGCTTACGTGTTCACATGAATTAATTCTCAGGACCTGGAACACTACCACAAAGCACGTGTACGCCACAGCAAAGTACGTGTAGGCCACAGCAAAGCACGTGTAGGCCACAGCAAAGCACGTGTAGGCCACAGCAAAGTACGTGTAGACCACAGCAAAGCACGTGTAGGCCACAGCAAAGCACGTGTAGGCCACAGCAAAGCACGTGTAGGCCACAGCAAAGTACGTGTAGGCCACAGCAAAGCACGTGTAGGCCACAGCAAAGCACGTGTAGACCACAGCAAAGCACGTGTAGGCCACAGCAAAGCACGTGTAGGCCACAGCAAAGCACGTGTAGGCCACAGCGAAGTACGTGTAGGCCACAGCAAAGCACGTGTAGGCCACAGCAAAGCACGTGTAGACCACAGCAAAGCACGTGTAGGCCACAGCAAAGCACGTGTAGGCCACAGCAAAGCACGTGTAGACCACAGCAAAGCACGTGTAGGCCACAGCAAAGTATGTGTATGCCACAGCAAAGCACGTGTAGGCCACAGCAAAGCACGTGTAGGCCACAGCAAAGCACGTGTAGACCACAGCAAAGCACGTGTAGGCCACAGCAAAGCACGTGTAGGCCACAGCAAAGTACGTGTAGGCCACAGCAAAGTACGTGTAGGCCACAGCAAAGCACGTGTAGGCCACAGCAAAGTACGTGTAGGCCACAGCAAAGCACGTGTTGGCCACAGCAAAGTACGTGTAGGCCACAGCAAACCACGTGTAGGCCACAGCAAAGCACGTGTAGACAACAGCAAAGCACGTGTAGGCCACAGCAAAGTATGTGTAGGCCACAGCAAAGTACGTGTAGGCCACAGCAAAGCACGTGTAGGCCACAGCAAAGTACGTGTAGGCCACAGCAAAGCACGTGTAGGCCACAGCAAAGCACGTGTAGACCACAGCAAAGCACGTGTAGGCCACAGCAAAGCACGTGTAGACAACAGCAAAGCACGTGTAGACAACAGCAAAGCACGTGTAGGCCACAGCAAAGTACGTGTAGGCCACAGCAAAGTATGTGTAGGCCACAGCAAAGTACGTGTAGGCCACAGCAAAGCACGTGTAGGCCACAGCAAAGTACGTGTAGGCCACAGCAAAGCACGTGTAGACAACAGCAAAGTACGTGTAGGACACAGCAAAGTACGTGTAGGCCACAGCAAAGCACGTGTAGGCCACAGCAAAGCACGTGTAGGCCACAGCAAAGTATGTGTAGACCACAGCAAAGTACGTGTAGGCCACTGCAAAGCACGTGTATGCCACAGCAAAGCACGTGTAGGCCACAGCAAAGTATGTGTAGACCACAGCAAAGCACGTGTAGGCCACAGCAAAGTACGTGTAGGCCACAGCAAAGTATGTGTAGACCACAGCAAAGTACGTGTAGGCCACAGCAAAGCACGTGTAGGCCACAGCAAAGTACGTGTAGGCCACAGCAAAGCATGTGTAGACCACAGCAAAGCACGTGTAGGCCACAGCAAAGCACGTGTAGGCCACAGCAAAGCACGTGTAGGCCACAGCAAAGCACGTGTAGGCCACAGCAAAGTACGTGTAGGCCACAGCAAAGCACGTGTAGGCCACAGCAAAGTACGTGTAGGCCACAGCAAAGCACGTGTAGGCCACAGCAAAGTACGTGTATGCCACAGCAAAGTACGTGTAGGCCACAGCAAAGTACGTGTAGGCCACAGCAAAGTACGTGTAGGCCACAGCAAAGTACGTGTAGGCCACAGCAAAGTACGTGTAGGCCACAGCAAAGCACGTGTAGACCACAGCAAAGCACGTGTAGGCCACAGCAAAGTACGTGTAGGCCACAGCAAAGTACGTGTAGACCACAGCAAAGCACGTGTAGGCCACAGCAAAGTACGTGTATGCCACAGCAAAGTACGTGTATGCCACAGCAAAGTATGTGTAGACCACAGCAAAGCACGTGTAGGCAACAGCAAAGCACGTGTAGGCCACAGCAAAGCACGTGTAGACCACAGCAAAGCACGTGTAGGCCACAGCAAAGTACGTGTAGGCCACAGCAAAGTACGTGTAGGCCACAGCAAAGCACGTGTAGGCCACAGCAAAGTACGTGTAGGCCACAGCAAAGCACGTGTAGGCCACAGCAAAGCACGTGTAGACCACAGCAAAGCACGTGTAGGCCACAGCAAAGCACGTGTAGACCACAGCAAAGCACGTGTAGACCACAGCAAAGCACGTGTAGGCCACAGCAAAGTACGTGTAGGCCACAGCAAAGTATGTGTAGGCCACAGCAAAGTACGTGTAGGCCACAGCAAAGCACGTGTAGGCCACAGCAAAGTACGTGTAGGCCACAGCAAAGCACGTGTAGACACAGCAAAGTACGTGTAGGACACAGCAAAGTACGTGTAGGCCACAGCAAAGCACGTGTAGGCCACAGCAAAGCACGTGTAGGCCACAGCAAAGTACGTGTAGACCACAGCAAAGTACGTGTAGGCCACAGCAAAGCACGTGTAGGCCACAGCAAAGCACGTGTAGGCCACAGCAAAGTACGTGTAGACCACAGCAAAGCACGTGTAGGCCACAGCAAAGTACGTGTAGGCCACAGCAAAGTACGTGTAGACCACAGCAAAGTACGTGTAGGCCACAGCAAAGCACGTGTAGGCCACAGCAAAGTACGTGTAGGCCACAGCAAAGCACGTGTAGCCACAGCAAAGTACGTGTAGGCCACAGCAAAGCACGTGTAGGCCACAGCAAAGCACGTGTAGGCCACAGCAAAGCACGTGTAGGCCACAGCAAAGCACGTGTAGGCCACAGCAAAGTACGTGTAGGCCACAGCAAAGCACGTGTAGGCCACAGCAAAGTATGTGTAGGCCACAGCAAAGCACGTGTAGGCCACAGCAAAGTACGTGTATGCCACAGCAAAGTACGTGTATGCCACAGCAAAGTATGTGTAGGCCACAGCAAAGTACGTGTAGGCCACAGCAAAGTACGTGTAGGCCACAGCAAAGTACGTGTAGGCCACAGAAAAGCACGTGTAGACCACAGCAAAATACGTGTATGCCACAGCAAAGCACGTGTAGGCCACAGCAAAGTACGTGTAGGCCACAGCAAAGTACGTGTAGACCACAGCAAAGCACGTGTAGGCCACAGCAAAGTACGTGTATGCCACAGCAAAGTACGTGTATGCCACAGCAAAGTATGTGTAGACCACAGCAAAGCACGTGTAGGCAACAGCAAAGCACGTGTAGGCCACAACAAAGCACGTGTAGGCCACAGCAAAGTACGTGTAGGCCACAGCAAAGTACGTGTAGGCCACAGCAAAGCACGTGTAGGCCACAGCAAAGTATGTGTAGGCCACAGCAAAGCACGTGTAGGCCACAGCAAAGGACGTGTATGCCACATCAAAGTACGTGTATGCCACAGCAAAGTACGTGTAGGCCACAGCAAAGTACGTGTAGGCCACAGCAAAGTACGTGTAGGCCACAGCAAAGTACGTGTAGGCCACAGCAAAGCACGAGTAGGCCACAGCAAAGTACGTGTAGGCCACAGCAAAGTACGTGTAGGCCACAGCAAAGTACGTGTATGCCACAGCAAAGTATGTGTAGACCACAGCAAACTACGTGTAGGCCACAGCAAAGTACGTGTAGGCCACAGCAAAGCACGTGTAGGCCACAGCAAAGCACGTGTAGGCCACAGCAAAGTACGTGTAGGCCACAGCAAAGTACGTGTAGGCCACAGCAAAGCACGTGTAGGCCACAGCAAAGCACGTGTAGGCCACAGCAAAGTACGTGTAGGCCACAGCAAAGTATGTGTAGGCCACAGCAAAGCACGTGTAGGCCACAGCAAAGTACGTGTAGGCCACAGCAAAGTACCTGTAGGCCACAGCAAAGCACGTGTACGCCACAGCAAAGCACGTGTAGGCCACAGCAAAGTACGTGTAGGCCACAGCAAAGTACGTGTAGGCCACAACAAAGCACGTGTAGGCCACCGCAAAGTACGTGTAGGCCACAGCAAAGCACGTGTAGACCACAGCAAAGTACGTGTAGGCCACAGCAAAGAACGTGTAGGCCACAGCAAAGCACGTGTAGGCCACAGCAAAGTACGTGTATGCCACAGGAAAGTACGTGTAGGCCACAGCAAAGTACGTGTAGGCCACAGCAAAGCACGTGTAGGCCACAGCAAAGCACGTGTAGGCCACAGCAAAGTACGTGTAGGCCACAGCAAAGTACGTGTAGACCACAGCAAAGTACGTGTAGGCCACAGCAAAGCACGTGTAGGTCACAGCAAAGCACGTGTAGGTCACAGCAAAGTACGTGTAGGCCACAGCAAAGCACATGTAGGCCACAGCAAAGCACGTGTAGGCCACAGCAAAGCACGTGTAGGCCACAGCAAAGCACGTGTAGGCCACAGCAGATTTCGAATGGGCATAACCGAGTTGTACATCCATAAACTTACATACACAAAAGACGCTCATGTAACTCTTTGTCCATTATGTAGAGAGGAAGATGAAGACGAACACCACTTTAAATTTGTTTGTTCTGCTCTGCAGGAACTAATTGAACATAATTTGTTTATTCACGTAGAAAAAATTGTCAAAATCCAGAAAATACTATTCTGAGTAATGACAGCGAGATAATATTAAAAGCTACTAGTATTTACTTGTATAAAGCGTTTCAACGCATATCTTACGCTATAACTTTACCCGAAAGCAACGATTTTTATTTTGATTAACGTTGGTATAACATGTTTGTTGCAGATCACTGTCATAGATATCGCACCCGATGTGAAGGTTATGATATATGTATACCATTGAAATAGGCTGGTGGCATCTTCAATAAACCGTTCG